>CAXITT010000377.1:240805-326562 GCA_964033795.1 Lymnaea stagnalis | reverse complement strand
GGGGGGGGGGGGGGGGGGGGAGTTGAACCTGTCTAGGAAGGTGTGATGACGTCAGATGATGTGATGAAACTACAAAGAGTTGGTATGTTTGGGATCTCCGTGCCAAGCCCACACCCTTGAAGTAAGCGGAGCTACTAGGGTGTGCAGAAGGGGGTGACCGCCCGGTCCGCATTTTTTGACTTTATATATAACATGATATATTTATGTGTGCAGGGGTTTTAGGGGGCAGATGTTTTGGGAGTGCGCCCCATGGGGCGGCATTAAGTCAGGGTACGCTACTGCTTGAACTTTTCTTTTGCCAATCGTCTTAGAATGTTTTATGATTCTGCTGTTTTATTCAAAAAATAATAATAATAATTTCATTCGTGAAAGAGCTGTAGCTCAATTAAAAAGTGAAATATTAAAACCTATAATAAGACTAGATAAAGGCGGAACCTTCTAGGTATTTATAAATATCAATGATTCTGAGTGCGAATTTTAAATGCAACCCAACTGTTAACTTATAATGTTAAGCCTCCAGTGGAAATACAAATTAATAGTTATAAGTTATAGTAAGTATACTCCAAAAAAAAAAAATCTCACAATGGTAAAATGGAAATTGTAAATAATTACATATAACTGGTTGGTGTCCAGAAACGCCTGGAACTGAATGTCTTTGGTGCAACGGTTGATTTAAAATCTGGATTTATTTTTTAAATTTGTTTTTAGAGACTTTGAACTGACGTCACCTATCCAATATTGTCCGGACAATAACAGTCAAAACGTCGACCGCACAACTCATGAATCAACCTTGAGCGAAACTCGCAAATGTGTAAAGATAGAGTACACAAAACTATTTCTAAGTTTAGAAGTGGTTCAATTAGAGCAGGTAAACATCCTCAAGCTACGAAGTGATTCATACAGAGCAGGTTAACATGCTCAAGCTACGAAGTGATTCATTATTTATACAGAGCAGGCAAACTTGCTCAAGCTAGATGTTGTAGTCAAGGATAGTCTGGAGGTTAACCGGAAATTTGAATGAAAGAAATTTGTTTGATGGAAAATTAATCAACGGAAGTTTGTTTGAACGGAAATTATTTCGAACAGAAGTTAGTTGGAAAAAATAATAATTTATGTGTGTGTGTGGGGGGGGGTGAGACAACTACAATAAATGTTATTTAAAAGTTTACCATTTTCCCCACACATCTCACTCACACATTCCTATAAAAAAATAATAATAATTGATAAATAAATCAAAGTTTAACAAATTAGATTTTTTTTTAAATTTCCGTAAGAGCAAATTTTTGTTCAAACAAAATTCTAACGAAAAAAGTTCCGGACAGGAGTCAGGTGAGGGGTCCGAGATGTTTGCTGCAGAACTGCAGCTGAATCTACACTGGGTAGAACATGATACAAAGGCCTGGTGATAATCTACCTTAGGTAGAACACGATCCTCAGTCCTGGTGATAATCTAACATACGTAGAACACGATACTCAGTCATTGGTGAATATACCCTATAGAAAGAACATGATACTCAGTCCTGGTGAATCTATACTAGATAGAACACGATACTCAGTCCTGGTGAATCTACCCTAGATAGAACATTATACTAGTCCCGGTGAATCTACCCTAGATAGAACATGATACAAAGGCCTGGTGAATCTAACCTAGATCAGGCGAGCGATAGTTGGTTCCCTTGGACAAGGTTCTGTTGAAAAGCTTGAGGTATACCTAAAAGGCAACACTTAAGTCAGCCTGGGAGTGACGTCAATAAACAAAGGAGAGAAGTGTTTATTTCTTATTTTTATTCTTGACCTCACTTACAACGGTACAGATTTAACTTCAACATCGTCTTGATTTTCTTCCAAGACACCTTCCAAGGGTGCTTCCCAACCACACTCTCCAACCACACTCTCCAACCACACACCCCAACAACACTCCCCAGCCACACACACCCCAGCTACACATTCAAACCACACACCCCAGCCACACAAAAACAAACCACACACCCCAACCACACACCTCAAACAAACAAGCTAAGCACACTACCCAACCACGCTACCCAATCACACACCCCAACCACACACCCCAACCACACTACTATAGGCACAGAACCCAACACACTCCCCAAACCTCAATTCCCAACCACACTCTCAAATCACAAAATGGACTGTGGGCGGGGGTTGTGTGTAGGGGGAGGGGGACTGTATGACCACAGCGCTTGGTACACCAAAAATGGAGACTTTTTAAAGTTTTTACGCACAAAAAACATTCTAACAAAAATGATATTTTTCTTTGAAATTTAAAGATAATGTTCATCAGAATTAAAGACAGTTTTACTGTGAAAGTCAAAACTTTATAAAAAGTTATTCGAACAGATACGCTGCCTTCTGCCGCCGTATTTATCCAGTTTTTTACTACACATACATCCATGTTTTAATTTGATTCAGATATATATTTATGTCTTCTTTATATTTAGAACTATTGATTTACATACTTACCGATACATGCCGGATCAAGCTAGTCTAGCCTCGTTCTGAACCACATCCTCCATTCATGTAAATTTTGTGGCGCGCACTGCGCAGTGAATGTGTTTAAAGTAAATAAATCGCATATCTCTAGTTTATTATAAATGTTGTTGTAGTAGCTTATTATTTTTAATAATGTTTGAATTGTTATGTCTCTACCCAAGTCAAGCAAACTGTCGGCGGCATCGCTTTATTCCGATAAAGTGTTGATGAAATGTTCAAACAGCGTGGCTCTATGAATGTGTGCACTACCAGATTCGTCGTCAGAGCGGACTGACAAGCTGGGTTGTATTTTTTAAAAGTCGTGAAACTGATGATGTTGTTGGTGAAATGTGCTTGAAAACTAATGCGGGTGGGGATTGCTCCACATGGAAAAGGTGGGATGTTTGGAAGCTGGATTATTTTTAACGAAATATGAAGTAAAAAAGACACGCAGATACTGGATAGAGACTTCGTCCTATACAGTCAGGTGGTGTACTGCGAAGGCTTACAGAAAGTGTCGCTGGGCGAGGCATAAGACAAGAAGCAGCACAACGTAAAAGGGATAAAGAATAACAGGTTAAAATTTTGATTGACAACGTCCTCTTGGCTATCAACATGAACACATCTGTGAATGAGGTACGATACATACACAGCCATATGGCTAAGTATGCCCCAGTCCCTGATAGCTGGCGCAGTAAGAATTACGCTTTAGAGTTTGTTGATTACATCGATTCCATAGTAAAGGATGCTATAAGTAGCGAACTTCGCAATGCAGAGTTTCACAAATTAATAGTACATGAGAGCACTGTCATATCACTGACAAAAGTGTTGATCTTAATCTTGTACGCAAAGTTTCGGCAATATCCTGGTAGTGTTTACAAGACAGTGTTTGTTGGAATTTTGTCTCTGTCAGCATGCGACAGTAAATCTGTGGAATCGGCAATAACAGAGTTTTATCAAGAGAATTCATTGGACACGCAGGAAATGGTTATGTTCACCTCTGATGGTGCAGGGGTCTCCAAACTTTTCAGCCCGAGGGCTGCATTAACTATCAAACAGCAGCTCGGGGGCCGAATACACACTCGAGGTCCAAATAAGGTCCAAATAAAGAAGAATCAAAACATGAATGTTGTTTTTAATTATTTATGTATTATTATTTCATTCAATAACACATCAATACACGACACGTGAACACCTGTATTAGTGGGAATGGGGAAATTGTTTCCTGGATGCCAAAATAGCAGTGATTAGCAGACATTTCTGGATTTAGATTTGATGTCCCTAACCTTAACATCAACAGTGACCTGATATTATCATCGGACAAATTTGTTCTCCAATTGTTCTTCACTTATTTCGTTCTTGAAAATGTTTGTTCACACAGGCATGTTGTTCCAAAGATTGAAAGGTACATTGATGCAAATGTTTTGAAATTAGGAAAGTCTTCCTTGGGCGAAAAATAGTTAAAAACCCACCGGTCCTTCTTTTAACTTGTCCCTAAGGAGGTCATTTGCTTGCAACTCAATGACCTCCAGGTGCATTTCAACTGAAAGACAGACCACATCTGTTCAAATGGGTTTTGAAAAAGGCTCACACTTCTTCTGCCATTAAATCCAAGTCAGAAAACCGCTGCTGACATTGCAGCTGGAGGTCTTTGATGATATCGCATGCAAATGACGTGGGGAACTGCTGAAAGTGCGTCAAGTTGTTGGCCTATACTTGTTTCAACAACAAAAAAGACGAGTTTGGATCTGAAGGCCACCTAGGTGGGTCTGTAGATCAGAAACTAGAGTTTCCTCTCCTTGTAGTTTTAGGTTAAGGAAATTTAATTGACTAGTTACGTCTGCTTCAAAGGCCAATTTCCATACCCACTCTTCATCGGACACTAATGGCTGTGGCTTGCCTTTACTTTCCAGGAAGTCACATATTTCCTTTCTTAACTTAAATTCTCTGCTCAGAACTTTTTCAAGACTTAGCCATCTTATTGCTGTGTAATATAGTAAACCTTGCGATTCTGTGTCTGTATCTCTTAACATGTCTATGAACTGTCTATGGTTAAGCCCATGTGACCTTATTAAATTAACCCTCTTTACCACAGGATTTAGTACACTGCTAATGTCCACATATTTAGCACACAAAGCTTTCTGCTGAATAATAGAGTGCAGGAACATTGGTTGCAGAATTTTTATCTCGTTACACATCTGCTTCACTTGTCCAACCAAGCCTTCCTTTATGCCACTCATGTTATTTCCTCCGTCAACAGTCAGGCAACTGAGGCTAGTCCAGTCCAAGTTATAATCAGCAAATTTTTTTTTCAACTCATTGAATACATCCTCTCCGGTAACAGTGTCGTACATGCGATGTAGGGAAGCCAGCTCTTGTGTTATGTTCATGTCTTCATCCACACCTCTAACGAACACAGCCAGTTGAGAGATGGAACAGCTGTCCAGCGACTCATCCATTGCAATTAAAAATTGGCGAAACTTGCTTGCATTTTTCCTTATTTGAGTCACAATGTTTTCACCCATATCTGCAACACGGCGGCCATGATCGGTTAGAAAACATAACGCACTACTGCGCGCCTCTATTTTAATTCGGTAAAAAAACAACATAACATCCACGTAAGCGGCGTCTGTTCTTGGCAGGATACACGTAAATTTCCGCATTTTTTTCCGTCGACAAAAAGGTCTCCGTGGGCCGCATGAGAGGGTCTCGCGGGCCGTAGTTTGGAGACTCCTGTGCTAGGCAATATCAATGAAGTTGCAGCAATTCTTCGCCGACGTATTCCACATCTACGGGAACAACATTGCGTTGCTCATCGTGAAGATTTAGGCATCGATGATGCCTGCAAAAATATTAGTTTAATAGCAGACATTGAAACTTTCCTTAGGACAGTGTACACATTGTTCAGTAGGTCGACTGTACGGAAAGCCCAGTTTACCGAACTTATAGCTAAGGTGTTGGAATGTGTAGCATTTAATCCGTTAAATGAAATCAGATAGCTTTCGCGGCACTTTGCTTTACGAGCACTGCTGAGAAACACGAAAGTGTTAACTGCATACTGTGAGGAGCAGGTGGGACTGTGTAGAGTGATCCAGTTCATAAGTACTGTTTGAAGAAACTAGGAGATCCGAAATTTGAACTGCACTGATTGTCTTTGATGAAGTTGTTGGGAAACTTGCTGCTACAAAGAAAAAAATCTTAGACCATTGAGGCATACCAGTTTGTAAAAGCTAAGCCAAGCTCTGTGCCCAGTACCTTGGTGAAAATGTGCACTGGCCCGAAAAGGTTGCTGAATTAATTGCAAATGACGAGGATATAAACATGAGTTCCATCCTAAAATTCGTATGTTTGCAACTGGACTCTCGTTTCCCTGAATGTGAGTTGATGCAATGGCGAATCTTTGAGACATGAGCGTTAATCGACCCTTCAGATTTCAAATTTGGCCAAGAAGAACTTGCAGCACTGGTCTCTAAGATATGCGGCATTCCTGGAAAACTATGATGACATTCTGCCGAAAGTTAAGTATCAGTATCGTAAATTAAGGTTTGTGCTTGCAGAAGAAAAACAAAATGTTGGTTAATGCAGACTTTCGGCCTGGTTCGATTTGTAATAAATGAGAACAACTCGGCGACATTGCCGTTATGTTGAATATTTGTGCTACATTTCTTACATCAAGTTCATCAAGCGCCGATTGTGAACGGGAATTCAGCCTAATGAATAATATAAAATAAAATCTAGAAATAGGCTGGAAGAGTTACCTTAAGACATGTTCATGTGGATTAAATCGTATCAGAATGATGGACATCAGATCGACTTTATGAAAGATGGATACCGTTGAAAGACAGACGCCAGAGTACCTCCAGAAACGAGTCCATCAAATGACTAGCGGCCATTGGTGGTGCCCAGCGGTGGGTGGGTTGGAATTTAGTTGCTTGACCCAACAACGGGATTAATAATAGAAATAAATAGAGCTTGGATTGAACTATTGGGACATTTCTGATTATCATTATTTAATTCTAATTATCTTTATTTATTTATATAAACGTTTTTTTTGCACTCAAGTTCATTTATGTAATTTCCGCACGTGTGTGTGTTTGTGGGCTGTAAGACTTTGCACACCAAAAATTCATGCTGTAAAACTTAGCACACAGCTGTATGATTTTGCGCATGGATCAGCAAACATTAACGGGAACGTTGCTAGTAGCCCCCTATAACTATAACGGAGACCTTTCTTTTGCTGACATCTGATATCCAGGTTTCTGGAGCGCGCCAACTGAACCGTTTAAGCTGTGAGACATGTCACGAGACATGACACGAGACATGCTGATCTGTTCCAGAAACGGTGCTCTCATCCTGTGGGATCGGGAGGGGGGGGGGATTAAGGGCCAATGGGGGGTAGGGGCAGGAGACCGATACCATTTTTAAGCAAAAACAAAAATTTATTAACTGAACCGTTTAAGCTGTGAGACATGTCACGAGACATGACACGAGACATGCTGATCTGTTCCAGAAACGGTGCTCTCATCCTGTGGGATCGGGAGGGGGGGGGGATTAAGTGCCAATAGGGGGTAGGGGCAGGAGACCGATACCATTTTTAAGCAAAAACAAAAATTTATTTCAATACTTTTTAGCAAGAAGGAACTGGTGAAGGGTTGCGGAGCTACAAATTAGTTTTTAGAGCCCCTGACCTAGAGATTGCATTTTTCAAGACCTGCCTGGTGTCTCCGCGACCCCGAGGTCTGAACTTTGTACTTTTACCGCTAACGATACCCGGCCTGGGGAGGGATATGGGGGGGGGGAGCAGAGGCGGTGGGTAGGAGCCCCGGGTGCGGGGAAACCCATACAACTTTTAAACATAAACAAAAACCTATTTCCAATACTTTTTATCCAGAAGGTGGGGGTGGTGTGGGAGATAATTGGGAGTGGTGCGGGAGATAATTGGAAGTGGTGCGGGAGATTATTGGGAGTGGTGCGGGAGATAATTGGAAATGGTGCGGGAGATAATTGGAAGTGGTGCGGGAGATAATTGGAAGTGGTGCGGGAGATAATTGGGAATGGTGCGGGAGATAATTGGAAGTGGTGCTGGAGATAATTGGGAATGGTGCGGGAGATTATTGGAAGTGGTGCGGGAGATTATTGGGAGTGGTGCGGGAGATAATTGGAAGTGGTGCGGGAGATAATTGGAAGTGGTGCGGGAGATAATTTTGAAGTGGTGCGGGAGATAATTGGGAATAGTGCGGGAGATAATTGGAAGTGGTGCTGGAGATAATTGGAAGTGGTGCGGGAGATATTGGAAGTGGTGCGGGAGATAAGTGGCAATGGTGCGGGAGGTAATTGGAAGTGGTGCGGGAGATAAGTGGCAATGTTGCGGGAGGTAATTGGAAGTGGTGCGGGAGATCGTTAGAGATGTTGCAGGGTTGCGTGGTTACAACTAAGTTTTAAGTGCTCCTGACTTAGAGATTGCATTTTCACGGTTCACACAGAAGTACAAGACCCGTCTGGTGTCTGCGACCCCGAAGTCTGAACTTTGTACTTTTACCGCTAACGATACCAGGCCTGGAGATGTAAAGAGGGGGGGGCGGTATTGGGGGGGGGTGTGCAGAGACGGGAAGGGGGGGTGCGTGCTAGGTAGGATTACGCAGTTGGACAGGAATGTGATCCGTCAATGAGATAGTGAGATAGTCCTGTGTTCATGGGTTGGATTGGAAACACTGGATAAGGCCATTAAGCTTGGGGAGAGGGGGAGGGGGGGTGGAGAACGTCCCATGCCTGAGTGGCTCCCAGATGAGTCGACATATTTTGCTATTTGCATCATTTATTGTTTTGTTCAACATGTTCTGGTCATCTAAAATTGTCAATTTTATATATATATCAGGGCGAGATTATCATACTGTGTATCAGTTTGTGGGGGTATGGGGGAGGATTGCTTTGTTCTATATCCTAATCTCTTTTAGTGATTCAAAGTTAATTAACATTTGAAAAAATAAATTCCTCCAACGAAACTAGGCTTTACAGTGTTGCTCACTACCCCGCTTCGCTCCCAAACCCCCGCTTCCTTTTAGAGACAAAAGAACCTGATTGCACTTCTATCCCATAGCCATGTGCACCACACACACACACAAACATAATAAGCGCCCCCCCCCCCCGGCGTTAAGTTCGAGTATTGAGAATATTGCCCCCTTAAACGTCACATGGATTGCATACAACCTTGTTGCCCACATGAGCCGCTTTCCTCATCCAATGAAAACTCGTTGTGTCTACAAAAGACGGCAAGTGCACACTCGTCATGGATTATGTGATGCTGCAGAAAAATCTTCTTCATTGACACGGCCCATTTTTTTTATAGAGGCTATATTAATGTTTCTACCACGGCTGTATTTACTCTCATTTCATTTAAGAGTAGTGTTTTATGATTTATATATTATATATTATGTGGCGAATTTTACTTTTCGCTCGCCACAACTGTGGTTATTTTGGAGGGGAAAAAAAAAAGATTGCCCGCCTCGGTCTAGGAAGGATTATTAAATAATGAAACGTTTCCCGACGTCCAGTAAATGAACACTCAACATAATGTTCTCATGCTCATGTCATGAGACAAGTTATGGTACGCACCGTGCGCAGGAAAGACGGTCGGTTGTGTGCACCAATAAAGAAAAAACTTTCATTACATTTCATGACCGACCTAGCTCCATGTATATATCCCGGTTTATAAATCCCCCTCGTATAGACTCCCCCCCCCCCCCCCCCCCCCCCCCAAATGTAAACACTATTTTCCTAACGCTGCGACCTCTGACACTACAAGATCCTTTCTGCTGTAATAACGTGGTACCTTAAAGTTAAAGATCCCCAGTGCAGCCATTAAAATTGTGGGAATTATGTTCTAAACGCAGTTACACGAAAATAAGATAGAGAGCATTTTCGCTTATTCTAGTATGTCAATCAGGAATCCACCAGCTATGTCACTAGTTCAGTGGAGAATTGTGTCAAAGATTGACAGCCACTACTTGTTTTTAGATTATGCATTGCCAGTCACAATGAAGACTGGAGAACACCACGACCCCAGATCTATCGATGATCGCAATCAAAACTGGGCAGTACCACACCCCACGACCCCAGATCTATCGATGATCGCAATCAAAACTGGGCAGTACCACACCCCACGACCCCAGATCTATCGATGATCGCAATCAAAACGGGGCAGTACCACACCCCACGACCCCATATCTATCGATGATCGCAATCAAAACTGGGCAGTACCACACCCCACGACCCCAGATCTATCGATGATCGCAATCAAAACTGGGCAGTATCACACCCCACGATCCCAGATTTATTTAATAATAAAGAACCATCACTAATAAGTGTCAATAATCATATTTGCATCTTTTAACATTTAATTTATAAATAAATTAATGTAATTTCTTTCCGTTTTCTTTCAATTCATTTTCTCGCTGAAACTTACAACACTGTCGTGTCCGCCGGGGCGCTGGGTATACTCTCCAAATTGATGAACATGCACCGAACGTGGGTGCGGAAACAAAAACACCGCTGTGGACACGCCCTTGCTGAATCCAACACAGCACAGAAAAGCACCACAAGAGCCCAGAGAAAACGGGATATTTTACGCTCCATGTTTATATCCGCTGTAAGCCGGGGCCCCGAGTGCTGTGGCGGCGTCTTCTCCCGCAGCACTGCTCTGACACCAATTTGGTATCAAAACAAGCCCCCCGTCTTGCTGCGAGTCAGCCAGCCAAGCCGGTCCAACGGTGGGGGGGGGGGGGGGGGGGGGGGGAGTATATCACGGAACCTCGTAGCTGACTCGGCCAAAACGATTGAAGGGGAAAAAAGATGTAGTTTTCCGCGCACTTCGCTTATAGTTTGAAAGGGAGGCCGGTTTCTTTGTTCAGTGATGGTAACGTAGCTTGTAACTAGACCGTGAGGGGGGAACGTCTGCTCGTATCCATTAAGTAGCAGCATTACGTCATTTGGTAAGGGAAGGGTGGGGGGAGCCATTGGGAGTTTATGGAAGACGTAAGGTGAAGAAATAAAAGGTACATCTTTAGAGACTCAAAGGGTACGGCTATATAAACAGACATAAAGTTACATCTATACAGACTCAAAGGTACAGCTTTACAGACTCAAAGGTACAGCCATACAGACTAAAAGGTACAGCCATACAGACTAAAAGGTACAGCTTTACAGACTCAAAGGTACAGCCATACAGACTAAAAGGTACAGCCATACAGACAAAAAGGTACAGCTTTACAGACTCAAAGGTACATCCATACAGTCTCAAAGGTACAGCTTTACAGACTCAAAGGTACAGCCATACAGACTAAAAGGTACAGCCATACAGACTCAAAGGTACATCCATACAGACTAAAAGGTACAGCTTTACAGACTCAAAGGTACAGCCATACAGACTCAAAGGTACATCCATACAGACTCAAAGGTACATCCATACAGACTAAAAGGTACAGCTTTACAGACTCAAAGGTACAGCTATACAGACTCAAAGGTACAACTATACAGTCTCAAAGGTACAGCTTTACAGACTCAAAGGTACAGCTATACAGACTCAAAGGTACAACTATACAGACTCAAAGGTACATCCATACAGTCTCAAAGGTACAGCTTTACAGACTCAAAGGTACAGCTATACAGACTAAAAGGTACAACCATACAGTCTCAAAGGTACAGCTTTACAGACTCAAAGGTACAGCCATACAGACTAAAAGGTACAACTATACAGACTCAAAGGTACATCCATACAGTCTCAAAGGTACAGCTTTACAGACTCAAAGGTACAGCCATACAGACTAAAAGGTACAACTAAACAGACTCAAAGGTACATCCATACAGTCTCAAAGGTACAGCTTTACAGACTCAAAGGTACAGCCATACAGACTAAAAGGTACAACTATACAGACTCAAAGGTAAATCCATACAGTCTCAAAGGTACAGCTTTACAGACTCAAAGGTACAGCTATACAGACTGAGAGGTACATTCATATATACTCAAAGGTACAGTTATACAGTCTCAAAAGTACAGCCATACAGACTCAAAGGTGCATCCATACAGACTCAAAGGTACAGACATACAGACTCAAAGGTACAGCCATACAGTCTCAAAGGTACAGCCATACAGACTTAAAGGTACAGTCAAACAGACTCAAAGGTACAGCTTTACAGACTCAAAGGTACATATATACAGACTTAAAGGTACAGATATACAGACTCAAAGGTACATCCATACAGTCTCAAAGGTACAGCTTTACAGACTCAAAGGTACAGCTATACAGACTTAAAGGTACAGCTATACAGACTCAAAGGTACAGATATACAGACTTAAAGGTACAGCTTTACAGACTCAAAGGTACAGATATACAGACTCAAAGGTACATATATACAGACTCAAAGGTACAGCCATACAGACTTAAAGGTAATCCATACAGACTCAAAGGTACAGATATACAGACTCAAAGGTCCAGCTATACAGACTCAAAGGTACAGAAATAAAGACTCAAAGGTACATCCATACAGACTCAAAGGTACATCCATACAGACTTAAAGGTACAGCAATATAAACTCAAAGATACAGCTATACAGACTCAAAGGTACAGCTATACAGACTTAAAGGTACAGATATACAGACTCAAAGGTACAGATATACAGACTCAAAGGTACATCCATACAGACTTAAAGGTATAGCCATACGTACTCAAAGGTACAGCTATACAGACTCAAAGGTACAGAAATAAAGACTCAAAGGTACATCCATACAGACTCAAAGGTACATCCATACAGACTTAAAGGTACAGCAATATAAACTCAAAGATACAGCTATACAGACTCAAAGGTACAGCTATACAGACTTAAAGGTACAGATATACAGACTGAAAGGTACAGATATACAGACTCAAAGGTACATCCATACAGACTTAAAGGTATAGCCATACGTACTCAAAGGTACAGCCATATAGACTCAAAAGTACAGCCATATAGACTCATATATAGTCTGTATGGATGTACCTTTGAGTCTGTATGGATGTACCTTTGAGCCTATGACCTGTGATGCACCCTCCTTGCCCTACCTTATTTTCTGTTTCGGTTTAATCCTGAAGTGTCAAAGTGTCCTCTTTTTATAGCCATTTTCATTGTTTCTATAGAATAGTAGTTACTATCCTAGTGTCTCATTTGTATTTACTTAGTTTACATGTTTTAATAATTGTAAAGCGCTTAGAGCTTTATGATAAGCGCTATATAAAAATGCCTAAATAAATAAATAAATAAAGGTACAGCTATACATACTCAAAGGTATAGCCATGCATAGTCAAAGGTACAACTGATCGAATTATATAACACGTTGATGTGCCTTAATTTGTAATTCGATAGAAGGACTTTGGTTGTCACAGAGCGCGGTCAAACGACGTTCCCATACCTATTTTCGGCAGGATTTTACTGTAGATTTATTTATTTTATTATTAAACAAATGAGAGCTCCGGGCAACATTTTTTTTCTTACAAAAATAAATAAATCATTGTATAACAGAAGCAAAATAATGACGTCATACCCGGTATCGGAATCATAATATAAACGTTTCGCGCTGAAGAGTGGTTTAGGTTTTAGAATGTCAAAACGGACGGACTCGATATTTGTATTCACCAGACACTGGCTCCACTGACTGTGTTGTTTGACTTTCTGTGGAGGCTGCGGTGTACGATGTGGTGTTTTTTTAAAAAGGGGTGGAGGGGGGGCATCTTGAGCTTGATCATTGACCGGGTGTTAGGTGGTTGGGTGTTTAGCTTGGACCACAGAAAACCCACCGGCCCACCGTGACCTTATCTGGGGCCGTGGCCCGTGGGTAGGGAGGGAACCAGAGCTTTAATTGAATACGTCAATATTTAAATATTTTTTTTTAAAGTATCATAATTACTAATACGATACACACACACACATACCCACAAACACACGGGATTACATTCTACAGCGGTACATCTTTCGTTTATAAACGGACCCGCTACTGGGTCATTTCAATTTCGGAGCTTAGTGCGGGACCGCTGTTTGAGGACATGTCCGAGGTCAACGAGTGCGAACCAGAACGCGTTCGGTTTGACCGGCGAGTGACGCGCGAACACCGCAATCCGATCTCCTACGCTGTGCGTTCGCGGTTTAAGTTCAAACGAAAACTTGAGGAAGGTACTTGTGGCAGCATTAACGTCTGCTCAAATTGTACGTGTGGCAACATTAACGTCTGCTCAAATTGTACGTGTGGCAACATTAACGTCTGCTCAAATTGTACGTGTGACAGCATTAACGTCTGCTCAAATTGTACGTGTGACAGCATTAACGTCTGCTCAAATTGTACGTGTGACAGCATTAACGTCTGCTCAAATTGTACGTGTCGCAGCATTGACGTCTGCTCAAACTGTACGTGTGGCAGCATTAACGTCGGCTCAAATTGTACGTGTCGCAGCATTAACGTCTGCTCAAATTGTACGTGTGGCAACATTAACGTCTTCTCAAACTGTACGTGTGACAGCATTAACGTCTGCTCAAATTTTACGTGTGACAGCATTAACGTCTGCTCAAATTGTACGTGTGGCAGCATTAACGTCGGCTCAAATTGTACGTGTCGCAGCATTAACGTCTGCTCAAACTGTACGTGTGGCAGCATTAACGTCTGCTCAAACTGTACGTGTGACAGCATTAACGTCTGCTCAAAGTGTACGTGTGACAGCATTAACGTCTGCTCAAACTGTAAGTCTCAGATGGAAGGAAAGACATGCCTTAAATAAAGCAAGGGTTCTTTAATTATATATATTTTTTTTTTATTATTTTTTTTTTTTTTGCAATGCCGCACATCCTTTTGATTTGATAACATTTCTAGCTCCGTCACTCCGGATAAAAATTATTGTAATGAAATAAATAACTATGAATATAATTCAGTTATGTTACCATTGCAAATAATTACGCAGATAAAATTCAGCACAAAACACTTGATGCTGCTCATAAAAATGAGGGACAAAAATAAACCTGATACTTCTTAAAGTTTAAGGCAGCAACTAGCAGTGACAGCAACTAGCCATGGCAGAAAGTTAAAAATTGTCCGGGTCTTTCGCACTTGAAACCCCTACCTTAACACGACCACTCCTCGTTCAAAGCTGTGATTATTCCCGTTTAAGTGTCCAGATTTCTACAATGAACACCTCGTGCGTTCGATGGTGCATATATTTGGGTTCCTGCCATCCTATTCAACTGTTTACCATAGTTACATCTAAGCAAGCTTTGCTTCTTGGATGACTGGACCTACCGCCATTCGTTTTCACATCTTGCTACTGCGATCGCAACTGAATGCAAAACCCTATAGAGGTAAAACTCGCCCCCCCCCCCGCCCCACTATCGTTTACTGGACAAACACCGAATCTGTCAAACAAACACACCATGATTATGTATTCCAGCGCGGGTCTTTTAGTTAACAGGCACACAGTGTGTCTATCCGTACCATTCTGGTGTCAATGACTTCACGGTCTTGATCGGCGTAAATAAAAAAAAAAAGAAACCATTAGATGTTGTTTTTGACTTGGTGTGGGAAACAAAATGTTTGAAACAAGATTTGATTGGAACGCGAATTTTGTTAAATTTAAATTTAGCCCTTTGGCGCCTTTGTGGCTTAGCGCTCTTGTGTCTTGGCACCCTTGTGTCTTGGCACCCTTGTGGCTAGGCACACTTGTGGATTGGAACCCTTGTGGATAGGTGCACAGGGCGATCGCTCCAAAGAAACCACCACCCCCACACCTGTTTCAGTTAAAGATATTTTCCGTAGAACTGATACCTCAGAATGACTTTATCTAGACTTGTCATTTGCTTGTATTTAAAAAAAAAATTTTGTTCTATAATGAATCTTTCATTTCAGCAGTCTGTGACACTCAAAGCCGACCTCTTGACGTGATGAAGACGTTGGGGGTTTTGGTATAGACATGCGTAAAGCGCTCACAACTTTCACTTAGAGGCACTCAGCTGCTCCCCCTAGTTTTACGACCTAAGTAGCTGGTCCAAGTGGCGGCACTTAAGCTTGACCTATTCATCTTCCCATCAAGTTTGAGTACAAGTGACTGCAGCCAGGGGTGGACTGGGCCGCCGGGACATCGGGAAGATTCCCGATGGGCCGCTAGGACCGGTGATGTAATAAAAGTCATTAAAATAGGGCCGCTTTTTGATTTTTTCCCGGGCCGCTTGAACTCCCCAGTCCACCCCTGACTGCAGCTCTAGAATCTACTCTAGAGCAGTGTTCCTCCCTCACCCCTCCCCTTCAAGATAACACCCCATTCCTCCCCCCACCCTAACAAAAAACCTTTGAAAAGATCAACTATTAATCATAGCTTCCGGTCATCCCACAGCTTCTTGAAGTTATTATAAGCTGTTTTTTTTTACAGATTTATTTTTCAAGCCAAATTAGAGCAAAGTAAGAGGTTTTAAGGAGTAACAGATTTCATTTTTAACACCAGACTCAAATGTACTGTTAGTTGAAGTAAGGTGAAGTGCTCAAGTAGCACAGAGTGTAATTTCTTAATTTCTTATAAGCCAAATACATATTTGCTATGCAAAATGATTCTTATTTTTGTAGATTTCTTCTGTGTAACTAAACGGATGCTGTGAACGATCTGATAAGAAAAAAGAGAGGGGGGGGGGGTGTGTTACCAAAATGGTCGGACATAAAGGCCACTAAATTTCGACCTCTGACAAAAAGGCCCACGACAATTTGGCTCTCGACAATAAGGCCCCAACAATACTGCCCCCCTTCCACGATAAGGCCCCTGTCAACTAATCCTCCGCCAAGGTGCCCCCGGGCAAAAGGGCCGCCAAAAGGTCCCTGTCAATCAACTTGAATCCATCCTTGAAAGCTAATGTACTAAATGTTGCATGATTTGTGTCTCAATCTAATTTCATTATTAGTAGTGTCTATAGTATTCTATTGTGGTAGTTAAACTATTGTGTTTACGAGATTGCAATAACATTTTTAAAAATAAATCTTAGTCTGGAGAACATGTCATTGATAATGTTCTGTGAGTTGCTGTGGTAATATGCCTGAGTTTAAATAAAGTACCAGTACCAGTATAAACCTATTCACCAGGGCTTTGGAGCAGGCTTTTTTATGAATTGAGTGGGGCAACAGGGCTGTAAAAGAGCTGTTCAACATAGCTGGTCACTGGTAGATGAGTGGGGCAACATTGCTGTGAAAGAGCTGATCAACATAGCTGGTACATGAGTGGGGCAACACAGCTGCAAAAGAGATGTTCAACATAGCTGGCACATGAGTGGGGCAATATAGCTGTAAAAGAGATGATCAACATAGCTGGCACATGAGTGGGGCAACATAGCTGTAATAGAGATGTTCAACACAGCTGGTACATGAGTGGGGCAACATAGCTGTAAAAGAGAGAGCCATTCAACATCGCTGGTAGAATAGTGGGGGGGGGATAGCTGAGGAAACATAAAATGTAAAAAAAATATTTTAAAAAATTAAATAATACATTGAGGTTACGCTCACATCTGATCTTAAACCTTCTCAACCTATGACGAATATTCTCACACTTGCTTGGACCATGTGGTCCTAGCGCATGGCTGGCACATATCCATAAACAGACATCAGCAATCGGTTTTAAACATTTACTGCTTTCCGTCTTATAAAATATGTCAATCTGACCTCTATTGTGGCTCAGCTGAGAACGCAGTGCTAAAACATAACAAAAAACACTGAAAACTGCTCTGTAACCAGATTCCTATTACCGGTACCGATAAAGCTTTGCCAAACCAACAAAAACAATACCGGTATCAAATATCGTGCCATCATACATTCTATGCGCGCATTAGCTTTTAGCCGAAGCACATTTAAGCATCTAAAGAATAGCCTCTGTAATCTATGACCATAGTATACATACAACGTATTGATTGAAGTTCACAAATCACAAGGCTTTTAGTTCAAATAATTATTTACTTATTAATCTCTTGAAGTTAAAGTAAAAAATTTTTTGTTTTGTTTTTGTTGTCATGAAATTATTGGCTTGGATGTATCAAAGATGTATTTCACAAATGAACACGCTAAGATGTCGCCACTGGCAGTGCTCAGGAGTCGCAGCATTACGGTAATAGTTTATATTTTAATTCACTATTAACATCTTATCCGAAGACGATTTTGACGCCCTTAATTGTGGTCTCCTGGTGCGACGGCCCTCTTGGCCACATTCTCATGACTCTGCTCTGCCCGAGGGCAGTGTGACACACATAGTGACCTGGCGTATATTATGGGAACCACTGGTCTGGCCAAACATTCGGCGGCGTAAACCCGTGACACATTTTGCTCACTTATCTTTAAATGATTTGATTTGGTGGGGGGGGGGGTGGATAGAGATTTCCAAAACTTCTCACTTCCAATTGATGTCATAAAGCCCATATACAATCCCAGAAGCAATGTAGAAACATGTTACACATTCTTTCAATTTGTATTTAAACCAATTGTGAATACCACCATACAAAAGAAGATCCCAATGGCCACCTACTGCATGGGCTGGAATCGGAAACTACATTAGAAGCTGAAAATATCCGGGTTGACCCATGAAATTTGTTAACGAAATTCCAGTATACGATGTGGGGGAAATAATGGGTCATTTTTGGTGGGACAGAAAAAAATCTTTGAACTTTGAGATCTAAGGACAGACTTTGAGATCTAAGGACAGACTTTGAGATCTAAGTAGAGACTTTGAGATCTAAGTACAGACTTTGAGATCTAAGTACAGACTTTGAGATCTAAGTACAGACTTTGAGATCTAAATATAGACTGAGATCTAAGTACAGACTTTGAGATCTAAGTACCGGTACAGACTTTGAGATCTAAGTACAGACTTTTAAGATCTAAGTACAGACTTAGAGATCTAAGCACAGACTTAGAGATCTAAGCACAGAATTTGAGTTAAAAGTACAGATGAGTTGTTTGAGCTCACTTTATTTGCAGCATTTTAACCACGAATATAAATTGCATCCTTTTCAGTTTGATGATTAAGTGTATCAATGTCAAGGCAGCTTTGAACTTTGATGCTGTTCTTCTCACTGTAAAGTTCAGCCTGGAAACAAAGTTACACTTACACTACTTAAGGTTGGGTCAAATTTCTTCAAATTTAATCTCAACAGTACGGAGAATACACTTTTAACCATCGTTAATTATTTTATTTAACGTCAATTTTAAAACTCTAGCTCTTTTACTTTCTGCGATGTCATAGGGGCAACCAGTCAAAGGCATGCTAAATTTCTGTCCGGTAAATTATTCAACCAATCAAAGACATGGTAACTTTCTGTCTAGTAAATTCTTCAACTAGTCAAGACCTACTAACTTTCTACTTATTTATTCTTCAACCATTCAAAGACATGCTAACTTTCTATCTAGTAAATTCTTCAATCTTACCTCAAAAAAAATTACACACACAACACTTTGAAATGTAATGAATTTATGACTCAATACAAAAGTAACCCCATTGTGACGACCTCACTGAAACAGTCAAGTCAACATTCAACATCAAAATATCTATGAGTAAAATGGAACAAATTTATATCATACCAGTTACCACACGTGTGGTTTGAGCCTACTACCATCATTCAACGTCTATCATACCAGTTACCACACGTGTGGTTTGAGCCTGCTACCATCATTCAACGTCTATCATACCAGTTACCACACGTGTGGTTTGAGCCTACTACCATCATTCAACTTTTATCATACCAGTTACCACACGTGTGGTTTGAGCCTGCTACCATCATTCAACGTCTATCATACCAGTTACCACACGTGTGGTTTGAGCCTGCTACCATCATTCAAATTCTATCATACCAGTTACCACACGTGTGGTTTGAGCCTGCTACCATCATTCAACTTCTATCATACCAGTTACCACACTTTAGACAGATAGGTTCAAAATAAATTAATCCTTCACAAAAATCTTCAAAAGGTGGTAATACATTTTAAAAAAACATGTGTTATCCATACATTCCACAGGGCCATCCATACATTCCGTAGGGTCATCCATTAATTCCATAGGGTCATCCATTAATTCCATAGGGTCATCCATTAATTCCATAGGGTCATCCATTAATTCCACAGGGCCATCTATTAATTCCACAGGGCCATCCATTAATTCCATAGGGTCATCCATTAATTCCATAGGGTCATCTATTAATTCCATAGGGTCATCCATTAATTCCGTAGGGTCATCTATAAATTCCACAGGGTCATCCATTAATTCCATAGGGTCATCCATTAATTCCATAGGGTCATCCATTAATTCCATAGGGTCATCTATAAATTCCACAGGGTCATTTATTAATTCCATAGGATCATCAGGAATTCTAAATATAAACAACAGCTTCAGTTTAAGCAGATTTGAAATATTTCAGTGAGATAATTTTTTAATATGCAGGGGGGGGTTGGGTAGGGGGACAGAGTGGTGGAAGTAGGTAGGGGGGACAGAGTGGTGGAAGTAGGTAGGGGGGACAGTGGTGGAAGTGGGTAGGGGGACACAGTGGTGGAAGACAATGCTTCTCAAAGTGATAACAACAACCCCCCAAGCCTCAGTCAACAGCCCAGATATGTAAACATACATCAGATGAGTGAAAAATAACAATGATCAATGAATTAGGCACAGCTCCTGGCTGCGTTTTAGATACATTCCTCTAGTTCTTCAGGCAGAATAGTTTGAGAAGCAATGTCTTAAAATTTCCCAGACGACATAAAAGATGGAAAAACATTGACTCCTCATGACTGAAACCCCCATCTTAAATGCCACGCACTACTTGTGATGAGTTTACAACAAACTCATAAAAGATGGAAAAACATTGACTCCTCATGACTGAAACCCCCATCTTAAATGCCACGCACTACTTGTGATGAGTTTACAACAAACTCTTGCCAAAAATAAAGTGAAAGACTCCCCCCCCCCACCCGGTCATAGTTCTAGTGTTCACTTCAGGATGCAGCATCTATTGTATCTGTAACTGTGACCAGATGTTTCCTTTGGACTCGTTTGCCACAGTGAATGTAGGGACACTTTCTTTCTGCAGGGCCCTGGAGAACAAATTTATAAATACTTCTAAATGTTGAATTTTTTTTACAATTATTTATTTCCAATACATCGAACCTAATTAATCTCCCGTGGGGGCTATCTGTATATAACAAAGGAGAAGAAAAAAAAAAAAGAAAGAAAAAAAAAAAAGAAAAAAAAAAAAAAAAAAAAAAAAAAAAAAAAAAAAAAAAAAAAAAGAAAAAAAAAAAAAAAAAGGCAAATATTAATAGTCCCAACCCCTTGCAAATTTTATTTAGAGATAATTATGGCGTACACAGCAAACAAAGTAATTGTGAAACATATAAAAATAAGTCACTGGTTTTCTCTGTCTGTTTACCCATTGTTTCCAAAACTTTTATCTCTTCCTCTCCAGAAAATATCACACATTTTTTATAATTTTATTTAATAATAATAATAATTAGTGAGCTTATATAGCGCAGTACCCCAGACTAGGGCTGGGGTCACCGCGCTGTACATAAAACTAATATCAAAAGAGACATTATCATGACATTTAAATAAAATACATACATAAAATAATGAACAGCATGACAAAATTTCCATTTTCATTCCAATGCGACGGGACGCAATATCTCATAGCTCACTTGAATAACTACTGTTTGCAGAAGCTCCTACAAATGGTTACTAGACGGAGCTCATCCACCTACACACGTGTTTCATTTATTTTTACCTTATCCTTTAATTTAAAGAAAATATTTCGTTATTTCGCCTTGGAAAAAAATCTGGATTCAACAAGGGTCACTTGAATCTAAAAAAGTTTAGGAACTACTGTCGTAGCTTATCAAAATAATTTCTAACAGAAATATATACAAAGGCACAAATGGCAGCGTTAAAATTTTGGCTAGGTTAAATAATTATGTTTCTATTTATCACAGAATGGATTTTATTATGAGGATGTGGACCATACTTATTGCCATGTACCAAGTAGTATGTGTGTGGGCCACATTTATGGCCACGTACCAAGTAATATGTGCGATTGTGACTAACACAGGGCGGCTGCTCTCTGTGATGGTTGATCCAGATGTTGAGAAGAACTCAGAAAAAACAAGGCACTAAAAATAGTTCAAACAACTCCTCAGAAACACATCTGAAGAAAATATTTATTGAGGATTATTATATCACATATCCAATGATAGCTCTTTCCTGGCTCTAACACTTGACGAAATGGCTATCACTAGGTCTATCTTTGTCTATGGCTACCACTGCGTCCTTGAATCTCCAACTTCATGGTCTGTTTCTCACAAATTTCCCCCTCATATTTACCCAACGCGTTACTATAAACTTGACTAGATTTGTATCCCACATTATTCAATTGTTATATCTCTGAAGACAAAATTCTCCTGATCAGATCTTTTACCCTCCAGACGTCCATCCCATGTCTCAACCCACATATTAAAATCTAACAAGTTAAGTCCTATAAATTACGACACTATTCCTCGTAACAACACTTCTATCTTTAGGTGTCATAATGATGGCTTTCATAACACACGAAGAGCAAAAGTAACAAAAAGTCGTGTTTTTGAACACAGCCCTTGGACAAACGATATTTACGGAAATGCACCAAAGACCCACTGTGCCGGTGAGATTGTGTACCGAAGAATGCATTGTTCGTAGCCCGAGTTATAGTTCATTAACTGAAGACGAAAATTGTTCATTAAACTTATTTCTTAACTCATTTGTTCATTAACCGGGGCATTCCTAATCTGTGGTTCCAGTGTGTAAGGATGGCGCAATACTTCATAACCCATTGGCTTTTGTTTTCACTCCTTCTACAGAACATTTTACAAAATTATTAATTTTAATTATCTGTAAAGAAAAATCACTGTGTTGTTCATTAATACAACCAACATCCCGTCCAACCATATAACCAGCCACTAACCTCAAATGTGTTTGTTTTCCAACACAAGAAACAACAAGTCGCCCCACATTCATGCCTCATTCCATTAAATGGCTTTTGATTACAAAACAAACATGTAGAGAAGATTGTCTCCCCTGTGAAAAGTTTTTTTTTTTTTTTAATTAAAAAAATTATTTTAATTGTATTTCTTGAAACACAATTGGAAATTAATATATTTAATGCATTTGTTTAAAATCATTTTTTTTTTGTATGCATGAAGTAATTTACATTGAATTTTGTTACAAATAAATTTAGATACAAAGATGATCATGTACAAAATTAATCATATGGATAAGAAATGATACAGACTCGGGTGTTTTTATTTTCATATTTCCTGCAAAATCCATCCTTTATAATAACAAATACTAAGCAAAATGATGGCTAAGAAGNATATATATATATATATTTAAGGAAAACAACAGTACGACCAGTAAAACAAAAGATTTTTCACCGAAGCCAAACCATTTAGACAAAAACATCTACAGCTGTGTCCAAACCATGTGAACATCTCCAACAGTTTTATACCAAGCTCTAACTTTCTGGACACCTAACAAACTCTAACCGTCTGGACACCTAACAAACTCTCACCGTCTGGAAACCTAACAAATTCTAACCTTCTGGAAACCTAACAAGCTCTAACCTTCTGGAAACCTAACAAACTCTCACCGTTTGGAAACCTAACAAATTCTAACCTTCTGGAAACCTAACAAACTCTAACCTTCTGGACACCTAACAAACTCTAACCTTCTGGAAACCTAACAAGCTCTAACCTTCTGGAAACCTAACAAACTCTAACCTTCTGAAAACCTAACAAAATAATGCCATTTGGCATCTGACCCAAAAGCACAGGCGGGCATACTCAACAGTTCCAGTCTGGCTTTGGTGATGGTAGAGAGTACTCAGAGGTTGAGTTCCTTCTGAAGACCAACATGAGCACAGCCTACCCCATCATGGAAGATATCCAGATTTCAGGGAAGGGGGTGCTGGCCCTCCACAAAATCATTAACCCCTACAAGGCATGTGGTCCTGACAACATCAAACCACTGAGTGCTCAAAAAATTGGCCATGAAATCGCTCCTGCACTGACAATCCTCTTCAAATCATCGCTGTACACAATCAATGTTCCAACAGATTGAAGAGCAGCGCATGTCACTCCAATCTACAAGAAAGGGGAGCATTCTGACCCTGCCAAATAAGTCCGGTATGGCTCACCAGCAAAAATGCAAAATATTTGAGCACATAATCGTAAACACAGTCATGAAGCTTTTTGAAAGCCACAATATATTCAATGACTGTCAGCATGGCTCCGGAGTCAATAGATCATGTGAGACCCAGCTTCTTCAGTTTGTAGAAGACTTGACTGACGACCAATCTGGAGAACAGCAAGCTAACTGGCATGCTGGTGATGGATTTCTCAAAGGTATATGACAGTGTCAACCATAGTTTGCTATTTCACAAACTTCAGAGATATGGTATCCAAGGCACTACCAAAACATGGATCTCTAGCTTAATCAGTGATCGATGCCAGGCAGTAGTGGTGGACTGCACAAGCTCCTCCTTTGTGTTGTCAGGGGTCCCCCAGGGCTCGGTGCTAGGCCCCTGTTTGTTCCTAGCATACATCAATGATCTGCCCGAGAAGCTGACCTCCCAAGTAAGACTGTTCGCACACGACATGGCAGGTTACAGGACCAGCTAGAACAGGACCTCAAGTGATTAGCTGAGTGGGAGTTGAGCTGGGACATGGAATTGCATCCCTGTTAGTCTCCAGAGGCAGATCCCTTCTACCTCACCCTTACAAACTGCATGGTCATATGCTTGAGCCAGTTAACTCCGTAAGGTACCTCAGTGTTACCATTCAAAGAGAGGTCCTCAGGGACGAGCACATTGACACCGTGTACAACCGGGCAAACAATACCCTAGGGTTCCTAATGCGACATCTGAGGATTTGCAACTTCAGCGTGAAAGAAAAAGACTATAAAGCCTTTGTGCGGCCACTTTTAGAAATCTGCAGTCTGGGGGACCCATTCACCCAGAAGACCATCGACAGGTTGGAGGCGGTCCAGCTATAGGCAGCGCGCTCGGTCCTGAACCACTACAGGAACATCTCAAGTATTGGCAGCATGCTGGAAACACTGGGCTAGTCACCATTGGAAGAAAGGCGACAATTATCGAGACTCTCAATGATGTACAAGATAAATAATGGGCCTGTCCACTGCTCCAGCATTAAACAAAAACTCGTCCCTCTCCTCCCTAGACAGCAACGAGGCCATGACAGGCAGTTCCGGCTCAGAACAGCAAGAACGTAGTACAGGAACTGCTCATTCCAACCTTCCAGCCCCCAGTTCCTTATATCATCGATGAGTAACCCTTGCAAACCAGTATCCTCTTCAATACCGGGTACAGAAACATGGTGAACGCCCTCTACAAACATAGGAGCCAGAATTATCAATGCATTGATCGTGGGCCCTCAAAATATAGAAGATCTCTAACCTTCTGGAAACCTAACAAACTCTCTTCTCTCAGGTCTGGCCTCCTCCCAAGTCTTTGGGAACACAAACATGTCACGGGTAAAAAGCCCATCTTTGGGGTCAATGGCCCCCCGCTTGACCAGCTCATCGTAGCTTTTCCTGTCATCGTAATTAAACTGGGGTACTTTTCCTTGGTCTGACGTCCAGAGCAGGTGACCATCTCTGAACCCTGGTGCCCTTTGAGAAATGTCTTTGGTAAGCACAGACACCTGTCCGTCGCCTTTCATTTCAACCAAAGTAACTTTGATTCCCTCCTTGTAGGCAGGAAGGTAGCCTCGATATTCTGTTGAGCATAGTCATTGTTGGACTGTCGTTAGCAAAGGCTTCAGTGTCAGGTTGATGGCCTGAGGAATTTTTTTTTGCATAGAAAATAAACCTACACATTTTTTTGTGCCAATTTAACAAACTGTTAAGTTTTGAGACTATATACTATATGGGTATTACCCGTAGTGATAGCAAGTGGTTCAGGGGATCAATGAAAAAACAAAAATATGGATTTGACAGGTAAAGAATTTAACTTGACTATAATAATACCTTCAATTTCTTGACTGCTGCTGCCGGGACACTTTAACACACTGTTGCTTTCAGGATCAACAACTGGAGTTGTGGTTCTTGTGTTGCAACTGTTAATGACACAAAGTTTTATTAGTAGAAGGAAAAATAGGTCA
The DNA here is from genome assembly GCA_964033795.1 of Lymnaea stagnalis. Taxonomy (NCBI): domain Eukaryota; kingdom Metazoa; phylum Mollusca; class Gastropoda; family Lymnaeidae; genus Lymnaea; species Lymnaea stagnalis. The sequence continues at coordinate 300,851 of CAXITT010000377.1, read as the reverse complement.
TGTTCTATGAGAATTATAGATATTTTTTTTTTAAACTCATTTTAGCTGAAATTGGTTTCTGTTTTTTTTCTTTTTAAGATGGAACGATTAACATTATACACATCAACAAGTGAGATCTCTTTTGCAGAACAAGTCAAGCTGAACACAGTGAAACAGTTACCTTCACTTCCAATAAGTGGAAGCTGCTTGAACAAGTCAAGCTGAACGCAGTGAAACAGTTACCTTCACTTTCAATAAGTGGAAGCTGCTTGAACAAGTCAAGCTGAACGCAGTGCAGCAGTTACCTTCACTTCCAATAAGTGGAAGCTGCTTGAACAAGTCAAGCTGAACGCAGTGAAACAGTTACCTTCACTTTCAATAAGTGGAAGCTGCTTGAACAAGTCAAGCTGAACACAGTGCAACAGTTACCTTCACTTCCAATAAGTGGAAGCTCCTTGAACAAGTCAAGCTGAACACAGTGCTACAGTTACCTTCACTTCCAATAAGTGGAAGCTGCGGGGTTTGGACCAGGTTGAAATATCTCCCCCCCCCCCGATGGCCCAGGCGGTGAAGGGGACAAGTTTACTTGTGTTCCACTTCAGTGTTCAAGCCCCTTTTGCAATTTTTACCATCATTTAATGTTAAATTGAGTGCACTCGCTCATTATGTTTTACTAAAAATATGGATTGGGGTTGAATACAACAACTTCTGATTACTGTGTACAAAATTATAACTCTAACTTTATAGGAAAGTCCCTAAATGTCCATGATTTTCAAAGCTATATTATATTACAGTTGCAGTATTAAGAAGAAATCTGACTTCTTAAAAAATATTTGTTCCCCCCCCCCCCTGTCCGTTTATTCCTTTTAAAATCTTTACCTTTGGTAATATTATCAAGTTTTTTAAAATGATTTTTATTCCTTTTAAAATCTTTACCTTTGGTAATATTATCAAGTTTTTTAAAATGATTTTACTTAAATCATTTCAGCACCAAGGTTAATCTCTAATGTGATGAATTTTTAATGAAAACAACAAAACGATGAACAGGACAAAATACCTGTCTTTGCTGGAAGATTCTGCTTCAGACTTGGAACACCTCAGTTCCTTTGGTGGATTTAATTTATTATCTGAGTTGGTGCCAAGAGGCCTTTTGTCCCCGCCTGGAGTTGGTTTGTAGTCACACTTGAGACCTGTCAACTCAAAGCAGGTACGAGCATAGTATTGCTTGTCTGCCAACTTCACAAATGGAATGAATTCTATGGAAAAAAAATTAGGTCTCTTTATTAAAGTTTTTGATGGATCAGCCTGAAGCATTTTCCACCCATCCAATTCTGTAGTGCTACAGCCCCTGTAGGGCTTTCGCCTGCCTACCCACTTCCTTCCACTCAGACCTAACTTCTAAGCTTAGGTCTGCCTTTGAGCCGTTGTCCTCTTCAGGTTTTGGTGGTGTTTCCCTTCTCTGTCATTTTGAATTCTTTCTAAGTGTCCCACCCAGCGCAGCAGACTATCCTCTTTTTAATTCTGCGACTGAAGCATTTTCAGTTACACTAACATTGAGGGTATTGTTTTACAGTAACATCAAATGCACAAAAATTAATTAAACTTGCCACCCATGGTAAGAGACTACTCAGTTTATTGCTTTAGTAATTAAAATCTCTTAAAATAGGATATTTTAAATTAAGCCTTCAGAAAAAATATGGTATACTTTGTAGCTGCTAGATTCACAAATTCCTGCAAAAGTTAAATACATTTTTCTAGAATGCAATTGCTAGCAGACGTGGAGGTGAAACTTTTTCTGAACTATTGTTCAAAACTGAGGCAAAACTTGAAAGTTTATGCAGAGCATACATGAAGCTCATCAAAAAGCTATGTGTTTTTAAAATGCCACATCACCAATGGACACAACTTCTGAGTGATGCCAAAGGGTACGTTTGATTGGTTGAACAGGGTTCAGAGCCTCTGCCCAAAAGTTTAAAGCGTGGCTGGGGGTCAGGGTGATGTGCTTACTCTGAAAGAGGTGGTAATTCTGTGGACAGCTTGTGAAGATCTCTGCGAAGACAGCAACCAGGTCATGGATATCTTTTTCTTTTAAGTACTTGGCCAAGGTGTAAGAGAAGCGCTTGTAGCAGTCCTTGGACAGAGCAGCTTTCACCTGAGGCAAACAATTCTCTCTGTCATGTTACTCATAATTTTTCTTGATTATCTAAACAAATCATCAGATTTAATGTTTTTTTAAAAGTAAATTTTGTTCTGAGCTTGACCTTACATTGATTTTTTTTCAACAAAAAAAAAATTATATATATATAATCATAACCATAGAATTGTATTTTTTCCACTTACAAACATTGGCAAGCCATTGCCCACTTGAACAACAATAAAACACAAACCACCAATGCCTCAAACTTAAAGTCCTTGCATTTGTGGATGATATAAAGAACTTGGTAAATTTTCAAAGCTGAAGGCCTCTATGAGGCTTAATATCAGCTCTTGTGCTCTGTTGCCAGTTGTTGAAATATTATGCATTATATCTGGTTTGATCTCTAAAGTGCATAATTATGTTAAACTCACCTGGTCTACGTAGTTATGATGTGTCTCATTGATCATCTGTTTCTTCACTTGTTCAACCCGAGCCGTTATGTCAGTGCTTGATTTAGACACGATGACCTCTGGCAGTACAGCCTGGAAACAAAACAATGATATACACATTATTCACAAATGAATGTCGTCTATTAAATAGGATGTTATTAATTATTTTTTCACTATCTGTCTTCAATTCAGAACCACCCCCCCCCCCATTCTTATAGAGCTTAAGAAATATTAATCACTTTCCTGCATCAATTGTAACAACAAACAACTTCCAGGAATGGGACAAAGCTTACCTTGATTATAATTTTCTTTTGTTTTCCAGGAAGCTTTTTCATTGGGGGTTGAAAAAATGGAATCTGAAATAATTTCAAGATTTACTAAAGGAGCAATGAGCAAAGTTTATACCACTTTCAAAATAATTTCTCTATCAACTAAACCCAATTCCTATCAATTATCCATATTTTGTACACAGTTTTAATGTTTTTAGATTTGTACAACATTATAATAAAGATTATAAACTATTTTTTTTTTGTTGCCTCCTCTTTAAAAGCCTTTATTTTCCAATTGGCCAATATGGCAACATTTGATTTTAACTTAGTTTAACTACCAAGGCAATATTACATCTAGGCCGCTTAATTACTCTGTCAAAAATGGTCTAAGTAGTTGCCTCTGAAAGAGTAATACTTTTAACTCTTTCCCTCCGGAATTATTTTCCACGTTCTGACGGAATTATCTATTTCGGGTTTTTGTTACGCACTACTATCTTTTCTCTAAACCTTCATAACTTTTTTGTTTTTAATCAGAAAATGTTAATATTGGTATGGAATCAAAGGGAAATACATGCGCTTTGCAAGCAAACAACATTTGGGTTTAAATTTTAATAAATAAATGTGATTTAAGGAAAAGAAAAATGTATTTTAAAAAACTCACCAAATGCTCACAAAACGCTCATTCGAAGTCACACGAAGAGAAATATATAATCCAAAGTGTAACAAAAATGTTTTTTTTCTGAACTATATCCATATGTGCATCACAAATAATAAAGATCAACTTTCAAAAAAGAAAAAATTAAACCTCAGAGCACATTATCCATTGTCACCACCACACAAAAAATTAGCAAAAAAATGTAACTAATATCCACTGGAAACAATCTCTTGCTATTTAAAAAATAATTGCACTGTATCCTTGTATGTACTAAAATTTATAATAGTAAATGGAGAATTTACCATACATTAGTCACCTATTTCCATCTGGGTTTAGCAATAGTAAGCCTAAAAAACAATCCATATGGATGTGCCCTTTAGCTGGGGGGCGGGGCTGGTTGTTCATCAGCTGATGAATTACCAATTTCATTATTTTGTCACTAGTACTACTAATCAGCCTCTGCATTTGAAATCATAAAATCACTGTCTGAATCATCATCAGAGTAATATTTTCCACCTTTTATTAGATTGATCACAGGATGGGTCAGGTCAAGATTTCATGTTTGTAAACAAAAATAAAATGGACTATCAAAACAACCGCTTCAAACAATTCGTTCTTCGTACAAACACAGTAAAACCGGATGTTTATGAAAGGGAAATCATTCTAGAATTGATTTAAAATAACTAAATACCAATAGCTAAGAAAAGAACCGAAATAAACAGGTTTTTATACATCGACGATCCCATCGTCGATACGCCGAAATCTTCATTTCAAATCGACGATTGGAGCGTTGATCCGGAGGGAAAGAGTTAACATTAGCATTGAATTGGGCTAAAAGTAAAGCATTATTTAACCCCACTAAATACAGAAATGTATCATTCAATACAGATATCAAGCACTGACTTGGGTTGGGGATGTATTATCTTCAGATGTTGGCTTGTTACTTTTGTCCTGTAAAATAATGTTTTTAAAAAAAAACATGATATTACTGATACTAGATCAAAGATCATCGGCTTTTCTCTTGACAAAATAAATCTCTAGACCATGGGACCGTTTCAATATTTTGACTAGCCGAGTTTCATTTCTTTTAAGCCAGGTCCAACTATTCACTACGAGGAGCAGCTGAACATCCCACAAAAAATTACACACTGTCAGTAGACAGCTCCAACTTGTGATTTGCGTGTAGATATATTTGGAGCATGCTGAACGCTGTTGGCTGCCAAAGAAATGTTATCATTTTTAGAACCAGCTTGGGTTTTGTGGATTCCAAAAATAGCTTAAAGGGCATTTTACAATAAACTGATTAAGATTTATTCATCATGAAACATTAATCAGGATTATAAGGGCATATTACAATAACCTGAATAAGATTTATTCATACTGAAATATTTATCAGGATTTCAAGGGCATATTACTATAAACTGATTACGATTTATTCATACTGAAAGATTAATCAGGATTATAATGACAGGTGATAACATAAATACTTATCAAAATTAATGGTAACACATTTCTTTTAAAACTATTATGTATTAAACTAGGTATATGATGATGAATTCTGCTATTTTAATGACAAAAACATGACTATCTTTTAGCACAAAGAAATAGTTTATTCATTTACGTTTTAAATGACATAAAAATGATATATTAAGTAAGTTAAGATTACAGTGACATTTTTAAAACCATTAAAAGAAAAGTGCCACTGAAATCAATACATATAGCATGTTTCTCAATTTGGTAATTTTGTCGTAAAAACTGAACAAAGAGAGACAATTTTGATGGTTTGGTTATGGGAATAACTCGGCCATCAATTCTTTGTTTTTAATAAATTTGTAGAAATAATAAACTAACCTCGTCTGTTTCCAATGCCTCAAGGAGAGATCTTTTTTTACCCAGAGTAATTCCAGATTTTTTGTGTGAGTACTGCCGATATATACTCGCATCATCATCATCTGTTCATAATAAAAAGACAATTAGTGGTTTATTATGGAAACAATGGACAAAGGAATAATATATCTGAGCTGACTAATGGCTGATGATCATACTTAAAACAATTGATGTATTATCTTAGAATGGTACCCATTTATGGTGAGATGGCCTTTTTCAATTTTCCAACTGCAAAACATAAATGTCTGCCACTGACACATGCAGGATAACTCTCAATCAAGCTAATGATGCTTTTTACTTTGATAGTGCAAACAAGCATACTTTAAAAATTTCATTGCATGACCTTTAACTAGAGACCCCATAAATAAAAATAAAGGATAATTATATAACTACTAGTAGGAGTCCTCAACTATTTTTTTCTGGCATACGCCCTTCTCAATGTCATGATGGTGTAGACTTTGAAATCGCCAGGCCTGGGATTTTCTCTTCAGGAGATAAGCTGGATCCTTAAGACAGCAAAATACTTCTCTCTAGCATGTGGATAACTCAAGGGAACATCATATGTGGATGATGCAGGTTGGCACCAGTAGTATCGCAGGAGTTGCCAGAATTTTCATTGTGTCAAGTCGTACCGCCTACGGGACTCCATCTCCGGGTTTGAACAGAGTTTTCCTTCCCTAAGTTGAGTTGGCATCCAGGGTTGGCGAATACTGTCTACCTCTGGTGGTGTTTTTGTTTGTCTAGGCCTTTTCTGAGGTTTGAACTCTGGTTCCCCAAGCTTGACTCAGTAACAACCGCTTGGCCACCAGCACCCTAATTATACAACTAGTTAAATAAACATACAACCTCTAGCATGAGACGAGAGCCAGTTCAAACAACTATAAAGTTATTCCCCTAGCCATGCCATTTTTTGAAATGAAGCACAATACTTTTCTTTCTCCCATGAATATTGAGTTAAAGAGCAAAGTAAAAAGTGAGAATAATTAATAAGATTTGTGTTATACTTTCCCCATTAACATTCTGATAAAATACTGACCTACTGTGGACTTCAAGCTAGGAATGTGACAAGCTACGTCACTGGCTCTCTCATATGCTATGGACAGGTGTTGACGACCTTGTGACTTAGTAAAGCTCGGCTCAAAACATGCTCCACTGATGATACCCGCATCAGTTTTCCCACTGGATTTTACTGGTTTCGAACCTGGTGTCGGGAACTGCAGGATAATTGATGACACTATAACCATGAACATCAGATAATTTATTTTTTAATGAAGAAAACAGATGAGATAAATTTACTTGATGGTGGATGAATGTCAAAATATAAGAAATATAAAATATAGATATAATCGACAAAAAGTGTGTGGTGCGTGTGTGGTGCGTATACATGCATGCCCCCCCCCCCCCATTCACACCTATAACTATATAGCAGGGTGGAATGGAGCTGTACTGTTGGCCAATGTAAGACAGCTATTCTAAGGGAAGAGATAATCCCCAAGTAATAAAATTCAACCCGAAAAGAAGGAAAACAGAGTAAAACTAGAGTGTGATTTAATGATGGCTTGTCTAAACAAAAATGGCCTTAACTTTCAGTCAAGTTGAACTTACCCTAACAAATTCAGAAGGCACAAAATTATCATTAATATCATAACTCTTTACAACCATGACATCATTGACCACTGCTTGCCTTATTGTGTAACACCCCCATATTTTACCACTGCTTGCCTTATTGTTTGACCACTGCTTGCCTTATTGTTTGACCACTGCTTGCCTTATTGTTTGACCACTGCTTGCCTTATTGTTTGACCACTGCTTGCCTTATTGTTTGACCACTGCTTGCCTTATTGTTTGACCACTGCTTGCCTTATTGTTTGACCACTGCTTGCCTTATTGTTTGACCACTGCTTGCCTTATTGTTTGACCACTGCTTGCCTTATTGTTTGACCACTGCTTGCCTTATTGTTTGACCACTGCTTGCCTTATTGTTTGACCACTGCTTGCCTTATTGTTTGACCACTGCTTGCCTTATTGTTTGACCACTGCTTGCCTTATTGTTTGACCACTGCTTGCCTTATTGTTTGACCACTGCTTGCCTTATTGTTTGACCACTGCTTGCCTTATTTTTTTACCACTGCTTGCTTTATTATTTGACCACTGCTTACCTTATTGTTTGACAACTTTTTGCCTTATTGTTTGACCACTCCTGGCCTTATTGTTTGACCACTCCTTGCCTTATTGTTTGACCACTCCTTGCCTTATTGTTTGACCACTGCTTGTCTTATATCTACTCTACTTGCTTGGCGTTGCTTTTATTTACTCACATTTTTCTCTGCCTCCTTGAAAAACCTTATAACATCCCTGATTGCTAGTCCAAAGTTACTGTAAACCTGAGCCTGGTCCCGCACCCATAAGGGCAAGGCATTTTTACTTTGAGCTGAATCAAATCTGGATGTAAGTTAGTACAGAAGAAGTGATAAGCTTTAATTATACAATTTTAAATGCTATGGTATAAAATATTGCTAAATAACATGACTTAAATTTGTTTGTTTTTTCATTTCTAAAATTTGTCTAATAGAACATCAAATTTTAATACATTTACTTTTTAAAATTAATCAACCTCAACAAAATATACATATATGTTAACCAATGTTCTACTTTTACTAGGAATAATAGCGATTAAATTACACATTAATAAAGGACAATTTTCATGATCCAAATTATTAATGAAAATTACATTTTGGAACCTTTATTTAATTTGTACACATGCAGACCCAAAGTCCTAAGCTATATTATACATCTATAAATTCAAAAACTCTTAATGAGGCCTTAATTATTTTAATTTACTTTTTCCCTTGGTAATCAAAACTCCGATGGTACTCAAGTCTACCATGGTACCCATGTCTCCTAAACCAGTATTAATCAACAGAAGGGTTCACAGATTTCAAACTTAAATTTTTTAGCAAATACACACACAATGAGCTGATTCAGTATAGATAATGATGACACAGATGTGCAAAACACTGACTCCAGAGTGTGCGGGGACAAAGCATGTCACACAAGCCTCAAACCTTTTATCACAGAGAACTATGGCTCCAAAGTCTTTGTTGTGGCGTATAACACGACCAATGGCCTGATTCACGGCACGTGTGGCCTGCTGGCGATACCATGTGTTACCATCCAAGCCCTGGGAAGAGATGAAATGTTATTTTAAATAGCATTTAGTAATGTTGTATCATTTATTTATTTATTTATTTAGGCATTTTTATATAGCGCTTACCTTAAAGCTCTAAGCGCTTTACAATTATTAAAAACATGTAAACTAACTAAAATAAAAATGAGACATTAGGATAGTAACTACTATACTATAGAAAAAATTAAAATGGCTATAAAACGAGGACACTTTGGCACGTTTTGGCCTGTATCATCAACTATATTAACAAAAAAGTAAATTGTTTCATGTTTTTAATCCATTATAAAGTTTTAATAATTAACTGCTCGTGATGCAGAGATGAAAAAGTTACAATTATAAAAATGATGAGGCACAAAAAACTAAAAACAAAGCCTTTTCTTATAAATCCTTTATATGCATTTTTGTATACATTTATGTAATTATACATTATTTCTCATTTATATGATTGTAGCAACTGTTTTTTGGTATGGGAATGGTTTTTATCAAACTTAGTGGATGTAAAACTTAACAGACTAAAGATATATTTAAAACAAATATGTCACAAATACAAAATACAGCGACAACTACACTATTAATCTCCACACCAAAAAACCAAAACACACAACCATTGAACAAATTATATTTCATCCATCTTCCCCTTGAAACTGATTTTTGGGGGTTGGAAGGTGGGGCTGAAAATTTGAAAGAATGTGTAGTCATCCATGTGCCCAAGTGCCAAGTTTCAGTTTGATAGGACGACAGGAAGCGAGTCAATTAGCCATCTGAAGATTTTGCCACAAACACAAGAACAAAAGCAAAGTTAATATAAAAGATTTTAAAAGAAACTGATTAAAAATTCCCTTCTGTTCCCTTCTGTATAAGACAGTTCCATCTTTGTGAGATCCACAGCAGTCTCACAGAGCTCAGGAGTGGGTTTATATAAGCCAGCAAGATTAGTTTTGGGAAGAATAGCTAACTAACTGGACAAATGCAAATCTGAGATTCATTAGATTTAATTCAGTATTGTAACCATGAACATAAAATACCTTAAAGTTTTGCTTATTTTCCATGAGAAACTGCATCTTTAATTTTACCCTTGGGTCAAACATTGGAGGGAAAGGCAGGCCTGTGATCATCACAGCACGTCCATTGGCATCAGCAAAGTCCAGGCCTTCACTCACCTGCACAAAAAGAATCCAGTAAAATTTTGGAAAATTTCATAGACGAACCGTGACGTTAATTTTAAAATGGAAAGTAAATGTGGCCGAGGGGTCAAAACTGATTTAATCCAAATAGCTGGTGGTATGGAGTTTAATCCACACCAAAGCCAAGACAACCGAAAACATCCCCAGCACCTCGGGTGGATGGGACTCGTCAGCCTCGGACGGCAACTCATCTAAGAGAAAGCAAACTCTGAATTCAAACCAGGATCAATAAATTGATGGTGGCCCTCAAAATATAGGGAAAAAATAATAATTCTATATGTATATTTGTATGTATGGATGAATGGCTGGGTGGCCCGCACGGTACATCCCAAGTTTGTGGAATACAATAGTTCAATCCCCAGAAAATGCCTAGACAAGCAAAAACACCACCAGCACCCCGCTTGTTAACCTTGGATGGCAACTCATCTAAGAGAAGGTAGGTAAAATCTGAAATCAAACCCGGAGATGGAGTCCTGTAGGCTTTAGGACAACTTCTGCTATGTAGAAGGCTTAAAGAGCTTAGTGAAACACATACTGCTGGTCACCTGCTGCACAGTGGTCAATTTTCAGTCGTCTTGCCATTGGATCAAATAGACTGTCTGATTGAGCAACTCCCCCTAACTTAAAACCGGTCACCTTCGCATGCGAAGGACGAACAACAAACAACATGTATGCATATAACGCTGTGTTCAATAGATGCACAAAATAAAATTCCCAGAAGTTAGCCCTAATTGGGATTCTCATCAAGTATGTTACTTGTATGTTTTGTCAAGTAACATTAGTAGATGGGAAGTTCCTGCCATTGTTTTTCGGGTTATTTCCAGTTTTAACATAAAGTTTAATTTTCAAAGTTTTCGACATTTTCAAAAGACAGGCAAAATCATAAACAAACAAAAATTATCAACAACTTCTGACACTTCCATTTTTTCATCTCCTATCTCCAGTAAGATGTCCCATAACATAAGGAAAATTTTATATTCATCACTGAACCAAGCTTTTCTTATTAACACTAGAATGGTTGTAAACTTACCTTTCCTCTGCACACTGCCATAAAAATTGCACCATTGAGCGTTGGGTCATTAATCTTAGAATAGAACTCATCCATGATCTGTTCGAAAAAGAAATAATAAAAATCAATTACTTCTCATTGTCAAGTCCAAAGATTGAACTCTTGAATTTATTGAATAAACAAGTGCAAATTAATGTACCTCTACAAATGCAGCTTTTCCTTTAGGTTCTACCACAACAGGCTTGTATTGGGTTATAATATTCCACTGGTTAGTTTCCTGTGAGACATAAAGGACAAATATATTTCGTTATTTAGGCTTTCACATTTCACAAATCTTGTTCTTTCTAGTTCATGTGATGAAAAAGAAGCATAGTAGTATTAACCTGCACAAAAAAAGAAAATACTCCTTTAAATAAGAATTTTTATTTTAAACAAACTAATCACTTACTTTCCATTTCTCAATGCACTTTTCCATCACGGGATAAGATGGAAAGAAAATTAAAAGACCACTTGGAACAATTCTTGCAAAGTTTACTGTGGAGAATAAACTTGTACAATTATTTTCAAAATTTGGCATCTTTTAACAAAAGGAAAATTGAGCCAAAAGATAATGTTTCTAATATCCTCAATAAGATCGTATCTATTTTCCTTCAAGTTTTTAATAATTTAAAGATAAAAGTTTAGAGAATTTAGTGACAATATCCTAACATGTTAGTTCCAAAAAATTATATTTCTCTTCCACTTCAATGAATGTAAATATGTTTTAGTTGAGGAGGCCAATTTGCAGTAAGCTTTACTTTAATTTTTTTTAAATTACTTCAAGACTCAGGTTTTATTTGTTTTAAAGAAATCTTTATTTATTATTAACCCCTACAAACCTATGGTATTCCCAAGGGATTTCTGGTATGACTCATTTGATCTGAACATTGAATAAAGTAAGGATAAAATTAGTCCTTATGTAATCAAGAAATTCTTTTAAAATATATGTAAAGCCTATATCTAACGTTCACATACATTTTTAAAAAAACAAGAACATATCAAACAATTATTAATTTTGATAAAAATTCTTCAGACTTGTTCAGCACTCCTAATATCGTACAATTAAATCTCAAAATAGTACAATACAGAATCTTTATACTAAATAAACATACAGTACATATAATGAATACCATAACTACTTGCAATGAGTGTCTAGTGGGATCAAGTTAAGCTGGCGTAAAAAAGGGTAACTTCTAAAAGTAGATGACCAATGATTATATTGTAATTTGTGTTCACTTTGTTTTGCAGACGTGTATTTGCTATAGATATTAATTTATATTAAGTGCACGTGCAGACGAATGAAATAATTATGTCAAAAAATTACGCCATACAGCGATGAAGAAAAAAAAACGAAGAGTGACTAAAATTGTCACTAAGGCGACTACGCTAATATTACTGTTGCCGTGTCTAGCCAGTTTTTTATGATAATCAGAAACACTACCGGAATGTATATATTTTCAAACTTGTTGCTTAAAATCGTAGTTGTGACAGGTCTTGGCGTACAATTGTAAAAAAAACACCTCAAAATCGTACATTGCGCGCCAAAATCATAAGAGTAAACAGGTCTGCTTTCATTTTTAACAATGATCAAATGTATTTCTGTACCTGTTTTTGTATTCTGAGTTAAGCTCTGTACCGTCAGGTCCTTTGCAAAGGGTTCCAAGCCACACCTGGCTTTTCTCTATAACATGAGGGTTTTCTAACTGTATTGGAAAGGGGCTTTGGATTATAGGAAGAAAGAAAATTATAATAGCAATTTCTTTATTCTCTATTTGCCTGACAACAGTTGCAGTTTATTACATTACTTACAGAAACATTAATGTTCACGTCAATGTTCATTCATCAAGCAATTAGGAAAAAACTTGACAACAAAAGATCCCTCTATTCTTTACAAATAGTTTTAAGTACATAGATTACTTCACATGATTTCCATTTTAAGACAAATCAACTAAAACTAGTTGTTTACAAAATTTGACCATAAAAATAACCACACAAAAAAACAAAACAATAGAAGTTGTATTCAGATAAGCTTTTTTTTCCTTTGCACATTACCATGCTTTATCTCCCTTCATTATTTTTATTCAGAAATTCAAGGACTGGACCCAACTAACTTTCATTTATTGATTAAAATGTTAAAAAACGTAATCCTTACCCAAGTGCTCCCGGGAGGAAAAGTAGAGGATTTTTGGGGGGATGGGACACACAATATTTTTTAGAAAATTACTATGATTACTTACATCTGCATTTCCTTTGCGAATGAGTCTAGAGGGGAAAGTGTCCCACTTGTTAGAATAATAACCTTGACACCATGAGTCTGAAGATCTTTCATAGTATGGCCTGGACTGAAACACCAGTAGCTTAAAATGCGCTCTGTACATTGCAAAAAAACAAAAGGTATCAAAGTGACATTGGATCAGAATGATAAAGAGCTTTTAAAATTAAAAAAATAATAAACTGACAATTTTGTCATAAATTTAAATTTTTATATGGACTTCTTATATTTAAAATTTTATTTAGTTTTAATTTCTGAGCTATCCAGATATTGGACTATCATTATGAGACAAGATGTTTTTCATACCATTTTTGTCTGGATTTGTATTTGACGACCATGTATCAATTTTCTTCTTAAATTGTTTATCAGAATCTTTTTTCTGAATGTGAACCTGGAGAACAAAAATTAGCATTTATTTAAATTATCTGCATTATGGATTTTCTGAACAATATATTGACAATTTAGAAAAGCTGCTTATTTTGTTGTATAAAGTTCTCAATGAATTAGAGATTATGTTAAGTACCTGAGAATTTTCTGTGAAATAAAGTGTAACATTATTTTTATTATCAAGAAACATTTTGTAAAGTAAGATTAATTTAACATTTGAAAAACTATGCTTGTTTTTTCTTTAGTAAGGGAGACATCCTTGTCCTTTAATTTTAGTTGATACTTTAGCAAAAGGTACTTAACACAAAATGTACAATTAGCTCTCATGACCTTTAAAATGGTGTTTTTATTTTAATAAAGTTTTACATTAAAATGTATTTATTTTAGGATGGCATACTATTAAGCTGGAACCAAATACTATCTGTAACAACAAAAATAATCCCTTGGAACAGTGCTATTCCACTAACTTCACCCTCTGGCAGTACATATAATACACACCAAGTAAAGAAATCCATTTAAGGCGTGTGAGTGAGAACAAACAGCAGCTTAGCTCCTAATTTTTAGGGAAAAGTTAATAAGTTGAGCTTTTAAGGAAGTAGCAAGATTAGCCAAGGTAAGTCCCCCCACCAAAAAAAAACATTTGTAGGCATCAATAATACCCGAAAAATGTACACCGAACTACACTTGTCAGGGGCAAACCAAAGGAGACCTATTATTATTATTAAGGCATTTTTTTTATAACGCTTACCTTACAGCTCTAAGCGCTTTACAATTATTAAAAATATGTAAACTTTTTAAACTGCTAAAGCAAATAAAAATGAAAAAACCAGAGACACTAGAATAGTAACTACTATGTGAAAAATGACTATAAAAACAGTAGCTAAAACATTAAAATGGCTATAAAAACCTATCTGGACTTACTTCCATAAATATATTTCTCCATCTGATGACAAAAAAATTTGACTTACTTTAAAGTGCTGTGACAAAATACTTTGGTGTGAGGACAAAGAATGGGATTCATGTGGCTCTTGACTGAAAACAATCTGTAATCAATACATAATTCATTGACTTTTTTTTTCACCCATAAAATGGTATTAGATTTAGGGAAAAAAAATATCAATGATTGCAACATGATAATCAGGAGATGAACATATCTTTGCGTTATTACTGTAAGCAACAAATGCATCAAAACAAACGTTTTTTTAAAATATTATCAAATGTAAATGACCATTACTTTACTCCATCACCTACCAATGATGTTTCAGTATTATAACTTTATTTTTTTGTTGTCGCTAGGCCTAAAACTTACTTTTAAACAATCAGAAAACTTTGACAGACCAGCTCCTTTTGTATTAAGTAATGAATTTCCATCTGTAAAAATAATTTTAATTACAGTAAAATTCACATATTATGACTCTAGCAAGAAATAATCAGAACATTTTTAAAGCCATACTATATTTAATTAATCTAAACAGGAAAAATGTTAATTATTTCTTTAATTCTTTATTTTTTTAAATTTTAATTTAAAAGACCCTTAGTTTTCATTTATTCCCAATAATATTACAAACTGCAGATTAAGATGAAATTGTATTTCATCTTTCTGATTTGTTTTTAACTGTTGTTACTTAAGCAGTTTTTTTCAAATGGGGGTCAGATTGCTAACCCAAAATCTAATCCTCCTCTTTATATCATAGGGGTTGGAATACAGTCCAGGAATTAAGTAAAGCTTGGACACTACAGTTGCCCAACTGATTACTGGCCGAATCCTCTACCTGCCACATTATTTTTAGCTAAAAGCGCACCAGGTGCCATCAGAAAAGAGAATGCAAGGACGACCTCAGAGGACTTGGAAGGAGATGTTTTGAAGGGACGAGAATAAATTGGACATTACCCTTGATGATAAAGTGGCAAAGAAATGAGGCAGCCCCTTTTGGCACAATGAACTCACACAGTGTGACAGTCAGATGTTGGCACAATGTACTCACACAGTGTGACAGTCAGATGTTGGCACAATGCACTCAGACAGTGTGACAGTCAGTTGTTGGCACAGTGCACTCATACAGTGTGACAGTCAGTTGTTGGCACAGTGCACACACAGTGTTAGTCAGTTGTTGGCACAATGCACTCACACAGTGTGGCAGTCAGTTGTTGGCACAGTGCACTCACACAGTGTGATAGTCAGATGTTTGCATAATGCACTCGTACAGTGTGGCAGTCAGATGTTGGCACAATGCATTCACATTGTGACAGTCAGATGTTTGCCCAATGCACTCAAACAGTGTGACAGTCAGTTGTTGGCACAATGCACTTATAAAGTGACAGTCAGTTGTTGGCACAATGCACTCACACTGTGTGAAAGTCAGTTTTTGGCACAATGCACTCACACAGTGTGACAGTCAGTTGTTGGCACAGTGCACTCACACAGTGTGACAGTCAGTTGTTGGCACAATGCACTCACACTGTGTGACAGTCAGTTGTTGGCACAATGCACTCACACAGTGTGGCAGTCAGTTGTTGGCACAATGTGCTCATACAGTGAGGAAGAAACTTAGATTAAGTCTAGGATCATATTTATGAGCATTCACTTGAAATATCCTAATTGCAATCCATTGGATACCATACACATTAGTTCCTGAACTGTCACAGGAGAATCAGGAACTGAATACTTTATCTGCAAAATAATTTCCCCATGGCAGAACATACACTACAAGCCAATAATAGCAAAAGAAAATCAAAATTATTATAACTTTATATCAAACTCTGAAATATAGCAGAAAATCGTATGCTTATAGACCTTTACCATCATTGCCTAGGAAGGCTGTCATTTTATCCAGGACATCTATTAATAAGTTCTTTGTTGACCAAGTGATGTTAACCTCAGATAAGAATTCAAAAATAAAACTGGAAAATAAAATGAAGTTATTATTAGAGATAACACTTGACATGATTACAAAGTGATCAATGTAGAAGCTTCACTCATAATTTAAATAAGTTCACATCACAGCATGCGCCAAAACTGAAAAGTACCGAAAAGAAAAGACAAGCAGTGTATTTCTCCTGGAAGAAACTAACATCGGCGAAAATGATTTACCACTGAGTAGATAACATAAATTGGTGGGGTATTGGAAAAAGGCTCAAAGGCAAACCTAGGCTTAGGTGGATAGATGATGTGGAAAAAGATCTACAGCAGTTGAAAGTCCATGCATGGAAAAGAAAGGCATTAGTTAGGTCTGAGTGGAAGGAAGTGGTGAGGCGGGCTAAAGCCCTACATGGGCTGTAGCGCCACAGGTATGGATGGATGGTCTGAGTGGAAGGAAGTGGTGAGGCGGGACAAAGCCCTACATGGGCTGTAGCGCCACAGGGATGGATTTGGTAACATAAATGTTCATAGTCTTCACCGCCTTGCTGTAAGGGGTAGTTCATATCGCTCAAGTAGATTTTCCAACATATCACTGGACAATGTTAGCTGCAGACGCCTGCAAGAGGAGACTATTCTCTTTCCTAATGCAGGCACAGTTGTCAGTGGATCTTTTATAGCTGAAGACACTCTCCTTGAACACTCTCAACACGTAGGCATAAGGTGGTGTCAGAACAGGGGAGGGAATCAGGTAAGGGGAAATCAGTACAACATCACATGAAAAGTGTCCTGGAAAGTTCTTCTACAGCATGGTAATAGATTCTCAAGCCGTATGGCTGGTCACCCCAACCTGTTGATACTAATCTACTCAAGTGAAAGTTACTTGAAAGACAGAACCTTCCCAAGTCCTGAAGAAATGGTTCGATCGGCCGGCCCCTGTGGTGTTCTTGAGATAACGGTAAGAGCATTGCTTTCCTCATCCTCAATGAAATAGGGACATACTATACAATGTGCTTAAAATGGCAACAACGAGTACTGTGTAATGATTTCTGGACGATAACATCTGGCCACTCAAAACCAAGAAAGTGAGTTGTCTGGCGATACTGTAGAAGTCCAAGTATATATGACTTTTGTCCAAGAACAAAAAATTCTTTTAAAAAATATGGATCATCATTCACCATGGCCAAAAATTATCCACAGTAAATCATCCTGGCTCGCATTCGATATCATTTCTCGATCTTTCATGCGTTGTCCAACCTGTATCTGGTACGAAAACGCACCCATGTCTTTAAACAAATGGTGAACGGATGTATCACTTATATTCAGTGTCAGCAATGTTCATCGTAGACTTCTTAGGGACGCATGCAGAATCCAATCTGCTGCAGAACATATGCATAATTAACGGATTAATTATATATAATTACATCTTATCAGAGCTCTGCAAATCTTGTACAAACAAGTGAAAACAATATAAATTTGTTGAAGCAAAATGGAAGACGAGTTAAATAACAAGCTGACAAATGTTTGAAGTGAAATAGCACAGCACAATAGCCTGTTTAAATTTTGGGGGTCACATGACAAGTCTCCATCTCATTGTGACTGGAAGACTAGTAAAATAATTCCTTAATCTTTGGCCTTAATCACACACTTTTCAAGCCTTTACTTTGTGGTTTGGACAACATGTCATGTGATATTTTGGGAACAATTATTAAAATTTTGTAAAAAGGGTGATTAAATGTTCACGCCAAATGGCCACTCAAATTTAAGTTCACTGAAGTTCCATTGCATCTTTTCTGGGTTTAAGTCAAGGAAGAATATCCTAGAGTTTCTAACTTGGCTATGGCAGTTCAGATAACATTTTCAACAACTGTTCGCCTACTCTTAATGTTAGAAATAGGTTTAGAAGTCATGCTTGAAAAACATTCAGTGTGATCTTTGAGTTGCTTGATCAGACATTAAGTCACATATAAAACAACTATGTTCAGCAAAAACGGTTAACGGAAATTTGATCGAAAGAAATTTCGTTGACCGTAAATTGATCGACGGAAATTTGATCAAACAGAAATTAGGTCGAATCTTTTTTTCGTCAAATTTCTTTTTGAACGCACTATACTATATAGTAAAACAAAATAATGCATTCAAAAAGAAATTTGAAGCAAAATTTTAACGTAAAAAATGAAAAAAAGATTAGACCAAATATCCGTTCGATCAAATTACCGTTGACGAAATTTATTTCGATCAAATTTCTGGATAAGCAGCAAAACAGGCTCAGACATCTTAGAAGTTATTGTTAAATTTAAATATTGTAATTTGTATAAAATTATGCAGTTTTGTGGTATATTTTCCCTAGATTTATGAGCTATTGATATCTGCGCTTGAATAGTGAAAAACTATTTAATGTTAAATGCAGGCCACTGATCTAAATTGCTATCAAATTAATCATAGGTTCCACTTTTTAACAAAACTGCTATTCACCAGTGTGAAAATATCCAAACAGTCCTACTCATTGGAGCCTAAAACTTAGCAAGCATTATGCAGAAAGTACAGACACCTTCATAAAGACTTGCCTTAGAAAGATCCTCAACATAAAATGGCCAAACATCTTCACCAACAAAGACTTAAAGGAAAGGGCATACCAACGAGTATTCCTGAACACATGATAAGGAAAAGATGTAGGTGGTTAGTGCACACTATTCGTAAAACCCCAGATGTCACTAGACAATCCCTAACATGGAATCCGCAGGGAAAAGGGAAGAGAGGACGGCAAAAGAATACATGAAGATGCATGCTAGAGGGAGACACAAAGAAATGGGATGAAACTGGAAAGGAACACACAGGACCGAGATGAATGGAAAAAGTAAGTATGTGTAAAATATCAGTATTCTATGAAATCTGACTTTAAGCAAGCTGTTTCAATTTTAAATTAAAATCTATCCATAATCGATCCATTTATGAAAGATGCAAAATGCTATTATGTGCGCACAGCAAAAGGGATAATTTTCATGCTTTCTTCTTGTTGCGATGCTATATAGACACCATTTGGCATCCTGTGGATATAATGGTTTTAAGGTTATTTTAATATTTTTATTTTGTTTAATTAAAATTATTAAATGCATGTGTTTATAACTAACATACCTTCCAGGAAGTGTCCTGCCTTCAGCATGAGAGGGGATTTCAAGTCCATCTAATTTCTCCTCAATTTCCAACAAGGTTTCTGAATTTTTAAACAAACATGTAATCATCAGTTTGCACCATGTCAATACAATTTTATAACTGCACAAACATGTAGATTTACAAGCTAATAAAAAAAAAAAATTTAAATATTTATTGGTCGAATGGAAGGAATTAAAAAAAACAAAATCTATTTTAACTGAATATTTCTATGCAGTGTGCAGTCCAAAAATTTTTTTAAACTTTTTAGTTAACAACTAGATCATAATATAACATTGTCTTAATGATATTTTTTCATTCATAAATTCAATTTTAGCTTAAAATTACTACAGAAAATATAAACTTATTTAGATGAGTATTTTGGTGGCCAAAAAAGATGCTGTTAACCTACTTTTTAATCTGACTACATCTTCCAAGTTAAATTCTGGTACTGAAATTGAAAAGAATATAGTTCATAATGTAGCTTTCATAGTGCAGTAAGATTTCAGTATTGTTTAATGAAATATAAAATTCTTAAAAAAAAAAAAAAAAAAGACAACCCAAACTGTCATTAAATCTAGCATTACTTCTCCATGATTCTGCATCATGAATATTTCAGTATTTTTTCATGAAAAATAAAATTCTTACAAAAAAAAAAAAAAAAAGACAACCCAAACTGTCATTAAATCTAGCATTACTTCTCCATGATTCTGCATCATGAACCAAAATAGTCAGGATTTAAATAGCTGATTTGTTAAAAAACTCATTCATATCAAACTTTCTCAATAACTAGACCTTAAAGCATTTCAATAAAAATATAGCAAATGTAAATAACAATCAACATTATTCTTAATTTAATTACACAACCTTAAGCGTAGAAGTGTTGAATATCTCAGTTATTATTAGGACTAAATTCAATAGATTTTTCTCAATAACTATAAACAAAACTGTTAAATATATCTTACTTATTGCTGAGTCTTCAATCTGTGAAAATTCAGCTTCTGTGGCACTCATCTCGGCCACTTTTTCTCCAAGTTTAGTGGTTTCCTCTATGGCAGTGGCCAGATCCAGAGAACTGAGATCAAAAGAGGCAGATTCTTCACAGATTTTCTCCTAAACAAAAATGAAATTATAATTGGTACAGAAAAAATAAGCGTATTTCAAACTGATTAACACTTTATAAAATTCTTTTCTTTTACTTATTTGCATCTTAGTAATAAGGGTTGAATAGAAAATTTTGTATTTCTCAATTCGCTTAATACTAATAACAAAACAGATATATTCAGTAGACATTTTTTTTTACAATTACCAAATTATGTGCTTCATCAAAGATAATGATACTTCCTTGAAGTTCCACACCATGGGCCTTTCTGGACTGAAAATTGTTACACTTTTAGTGACTGAAGGAAAAGCAATGGTTCATTTAAACTGGTTAAATTTAAATTATTCAGACCTTTGTAGGATACATAAAAAATAAAATTACTTTGAAGTCTTAATTTTTTTCAATGAAAGGATAGAAATGATGTCTGATGGAACATCAATGTCCAGAATTGTAATATAAGCTGTATTGAAAAGACAAAATATTCACCTTGTTGTCCAGCAAATAGTTGTAAGGCATGAAGACAATGTCTGAATCAGACTTCAGTTCTCTGGCCATGTAATAGGGACATGTTCTTGGAAACAAGAGTTTATTTTTAGGTATTTAAAATGCTTCCAGTCTGCACTTGTAACAAATCAGTAGTGATGCCAAGCCATTTGTAACAGTAATTATATAAATTTTGACTTGCTTCAGGGGAAAAAATATAATTGTTGTTTTTAGGGACAATTTCTCACTTATTATCGTTTTAATAATATTAAACTAACAAACCGTATTTTATTGTTTTATATAAAGTTCAATTTTATATTCAATATGAGATTTTAAATTAAATTCTCACTTTGTTTTATGCCCTGCTTTGACTATGTCTTCAATGTCGACCACATTTCCCATTAGCTTCCGAGCATCACCTTTCTTTTTAAATTCTGCAAAGAATATCAGCCTTTGATTCATTAATTTTGACAGAGTGGAATTTATTCAAGCTCATCATTGTAAATAAAAAGACAAGAACTAATTGAAATAAAGAAGGTTAAGTAAGTTTGAATACCTATCATAATGTTTTACCTTCAATATTATTATAGAAATGACATTGTCTAGCTGTAACTTTAGCTCTGCACATATGTACCTGGTGTAATAAAAGTATATAAGAGTTATTTCTCAATCTCAATAGCATTTTTTTAAAAATCAAAACTAGCACATCAACATATGACTATTAGAAAAATACATTCAGATTTTTTTTTTATTTATTGAATAATAAAATGGTATAAATGTGTTACGCTATTTGTTAAAATTGTTAGATATAATTCAATATCAAGCTTACACCTGTTGGTTTCATTCTAATGCATGAAAGTCAGGAATATGTTTGCTACATTTCAGAAATGTACAAAAGAGGATGAAAGAACTTGTCTCTTGCAAATAGTAATATTAAATTTATATACCAAATGCATTAACAAATGTTATATTGTTATTGTGCAACATTAAGATTAATCTCACTTTAGCTGCATTGCTTGTCAATTTTTGTACTTGTTGGTGAATGCAGAGTTGTTCTCTTGAACCTATTACAGATGACTTCACACTAAGTTTATAAAAGAAATAATTTAAAAAAGCATAACTAAATTAGTAAAAGTTATTTTTTGTCATTTTTTAATTTTCAAAATTATTTTTAATGCTTTAAAATTGTTCAGTTAATTGGACACATAATTCTGTTAAGATGTCAGTCTTTTATAGAATTTAAGAATATTAATTACTCAAATATGATAAAAGCAATTTTATAATTATATTTAAACATTTTCAAAACAAAGATGGCAAAAGTGTCTTTTACTAACAAACATACGCATTTTCATTTCTAAATAAACTTAATAATATGAAAAAGGACCATAGCAAAATAAGGACAAATCTTTCACTTTACCTGTTATACGCAGTTCGTTTTAGTTCCTGTGCTGCTTGTGAAAGCTGAGAATGAGTTCGGGAAGCATAGATGATTCTTGGCACCACTAAAATATAGATAAATACTTTAAATAATTTAACAAAATTTTATTGAAACAAATCGAGATTTACTTTATTCTCTTCACTGTTGTATTTTTTTTTTCAAGAGCCTGGAGTATAATCTATATGGTTAAATAATTGGTGTATTTTTTTGGTTTGTTGATTTTAATGATATTCAATGAACATTTAATTTGACCTAGTCTGGGATAAAATGAGAGCAGAAATTATTATAATTATTTTATTTAAGATGAATAAGAAATTCTTAAAAATAATGATGCATTCTGTATATTAAAAAAATATTACTGACCAAGAAAATTGTTAAGTTTCAAATGTTCAAAAACTTTTTATTTTGTATTTAAAGTAAAATATAATTGCCTTCAATAAGTTCAATAGCTTCGGGTGGGAGGGAGAGGTTCATCTATCTTAAAGCATTGTGGGGTGGGGTGGTTGTAAAGATGCATCAGAAACATATGTTTGGCTCCTTCCACAGTTATTACTTAAATGTTGTGTTCTGTGGTACTGCCATTACAGTTACAGAATCAAAAGTTTTATTTCTTCATTTTTAAGGCTATCCTTATATAAATTATATGTAATCTTGCTTTTTTAAATCATATAGAAACAAGAAAATATTAAAGTGAATCTCTTACAAAATTCTTCAGTGCCCCAGCTTGTTCCTGAGGCAGTCTGCAGATTCTGCGTAAGCTTTCCAAGGTTAATATTGACATTTTCAGAGGACAATGTAGAGGCAATTCCAATTTGCTTATTAAGCTCAACCTGTGCTTTTCGAGCCTCTTGCCATGCCAAGGATGCACAAAGGAGAGATAAAGTTTTACCCGTCCCAGTAGGGCTTTCTAAAATGCCATTCTGATTCTGAAAGTAATAGATGCATAGAATTAATTGAAAATATGGGGTGGGGGTTAACTAGTTGCAAAATTAAAAAACAATCTTATGAGTGACCTCTCCATAATATCCTGAAAATGTGTAACTAATTTGTGGGGGGTTTGATCTAAGACCAAATAAAAAAAAGCATTTAATATTTCATGTATAGAAAGATTTAATATATTTTTTTGAAACAAACCTGTTGAAGACACATAAGAACTTTAGTCATGTAATCCACTTGGCACTGATAAGGTGTGAATGGGAAATGTATCTGCACTCCATTGATATCTAGCAGTGGCATCCTTAATTTATTTTTTGTCCTGAAAAAGGATTTTAAAAAATAAAACCTCATAAGCAAGCCTCACAGGGCATCAGTAGTTGTATGGTAACTTAGTTAAATTAAGCCTTGTCTAATAATATTTTTAATGTAGCAAACAAACAAGGTTAAGATGATTTAAATTAGACCAATACAAATCCCTAATGCAGTGGCTATTTTTCTTGTGGCACCCTTATCAGATTCCATTTCTATGACAGAGTGCCTACGAAATGATACCCTTGCTCATGTACTATGTCTTATATGTCAATAGCATTTAGGTGTTTCCTGGAATCACCACAGAACCCCTGAGAAGTAAATGTATAGCACATGTTGGGAACTACTTGCCTAATACTAATGGCCCTACTCAACTTTTAATATAAATATTTTTTAAAATAAATCAACAGTTTCTCAAATTAGTTATAGTAGTATCATAAACAAGGACATAAGTCATAGGTCTAATAAACAATACTATTTAAGCTATACAAGGCTAAAGGTCTATTTTATAATGGACTTTTACTTTTCGTTTGTTATAAGTTATAAGTATAGGCCTATTCTTATTTTCTATATCTAGTTACAAAAAATAAATCAGTACCGGTATTGTACTTAGAAATTTTGAGTAAAACTGAATCTTCGAGTTTTTGACAACTTATTTACCCAGGACATTCCTTATTTTTTGCATCACCCATCCCTGAAAGGTCAGGAAATGTCCTGGCGTAAGAGATTTCCCGACAAACTGCATACTTTTTCTGCATCCTTTCTGATTCTAAGTCATACTCTCTGCCATTCATGACATCAAACAGTTAGTCGACCTTCTTGTGAGTTTGATGCCTGCTGGCAACTATTTTTGAAGTATGGAAATGCACAGAAGGCGGGCCTTAGATGGATCTTGAGATGGTAGTGGCCGTGCCGTGGCCATGCACTGGATACCGTTTCCTCTTGATTCTTATGTTCTTACGAGTGATACATGTTCTGTCCTTGTACATGAGATTAGCCTTTTGTCCCATGCTATGCTGTCACCCTCATAAGGACTGATTCACTCATCAATACGACATTTGAGGCCGGCCGTTTTCACTTAAAATTAATTAATTTTGTACCGGTACAACAAATTTGAAAGAACTGACAGACAAAGATTATCATTATTTTTTAAACTTTAACTCTTTAAGTAGATACTGCTGTACACAATTCACTGGTGTCTGTAGACTGTACAGTCGTGCTGCTGCACAAACTTTACTGTAGTCTGTAAATTATGTTGTATTTGTGAATCTTACAATATTAGTTTATTAATAATGAATTGCTGACACATGTCGTGATAAGTCCCAGCAACATTAGCGGATGCTTGCCTGTTCCTTACACTTACTGTGGCTTACAGATGTATTTTACTTTGTAATCCTTGAGGAAAGCATGTATTTCAGTAAATTTTCATGAACCGTTTTTATGTTCTGAGGAGGGTCCCCCCCAAACCACCCTGGGTCCCAGGTTACCCTTATAAAAATCTGTTCACTGTCAGTAATAGAGTATATTATAAAAATGATAATAGTATACTAGTATAGTATAAGTTTAAGTATAGAGAACCCATTTGACCCACAGTATAACTAGCCTATGCCTATATTAAATGTTAAGCTAGGCATTACCTAGACCTAGCCTAGTGACTAGACTACTAGTGTATGTACGTACTACTACTTACTATACTTATACTATACACTAAAATTATTTTAGTGTATAATTTACTAAAATATACTACTATGACTATTACTATTGTCTATTGTTCATTTCATTCTTTAACTTCTTTTGTATTTATTTGCGCTATGCTATTTTATAGTTTATAGTCATAAAACAGTTTTTAGTAGTTTATTAGTAGTCTACTACTATTACTATGACTATGAGTCAAACATGATACAAACAAGAACAAAAATATTATTTCTAGTAGTTAGTAGTAGTACTAGTAAGCCCCATGCCCACTTTTCACTTTAGTCTTTAGTTTCAGAGTTGCTATTCAATATTTAGGCCCAGGCAAAGTCAACTCAATAAATCAAGGTTTCACTTGACTAGTAAATCACTTACCCTACACTAAGAATAAGACTAATAACATTACTCAGAGTCAGTGTGTAAGTCCTCTAAAATTAGCCGGAATCACCACTGGACAAAAACACCGTAAGTGTCAGTGTCGCTGAATCAAATCTGCTGTATCTGAGAGTAGAGACCACACCACTGACTCCATTCGAAGGAGTAATTAAGAAAGTTGTGATGCCGGTGAGCCCAGGAGGAAAAAAAGAATATGTTAAATGGTCAAAGTAGACCGTTATTCGCAGTATTTACATTCAAAAGTTCAAGATTTTCTTTTTTAAAAGAATTTTGGGGGGCCTCAAGTCAAATTGTTAGTTTCACATCCCGCCATATTTGTTTAAGTCCCTAATAGAGGCTAAAGGTCAAGGTTGTGAGTGTTTTTAGCATTTCGTTTTTGTCTTTTGCTAAGCTTAGCTATTATTTTTTTTTTAAATTAACGGCTAACAGCTAAAGATATAATACAAAAGATACTTGATACTCGTTGAAAACACACACACTCACACACTTTTCATATGATATGGCGGGTCGAGGGATAGAATCGGAAAAGTCCTAAATATTATTTTAATTTTAAAAAATATTCATGTCAACATAATGGCGTTGTCATCCTAGCCTTTTTTCAGTTAAGCTAATAGCTTCATTTATTAAAGGAATGTTAATGTTATGTGGCATTTCTATTTTTTAACTCGATAACAGAACTTAGAAATGAGACACACACAAACACACACTTACACACACAAACAAACGCACGCGCGCACACAGAAAACAAACTCTGGCTTCTTAGCTTCAGCAGCCAGTCATTTGAAATGAAATATTAATTGGAAATAGAAAGTGCCACGGTCATAGCCAATATATGCATCTTGCTAAGTCAAATAAGTGCACAAAATTAAATAAAATGAGTAAAACAGAGTATGGTTAAACCTGAAAAATTAAACGTAACAAAACAGCGAACGTGTCGGCAGAAAGCCTTCGTCAGCGAACAAAACAACAGAAAAAACGTTATAAAAATAAGAAATAGCACTTAGNCTATTGCTGCCCACAGATACTACTTACCAGCTAAGTGCTATTTCTTATTTTTA
This sequence comes from Lymnaea stagnalis, assembly GCA_964033795.1. Classification (NCBI taxonomy): domain Eukaryota; kingdom Metazoa; phylum Mollusca; class Gastropoda; family Lymnaeidae; genus Lymnaea; species Lymnaea stagnalis. The sequence goes on along the minus strand of CAXITT010000377.1, from coordinate 273,976 downwards.
TAACGTTTTTTCTGTTGTTTTGTTCGCTGACGAAGGCTTTCTGCCGACACGTTCGCTGTTTTGTTACGTTTAATTTTTCAGGTTTAACCATACTCTGTTTTACTCATTTTATTTTGTACTAACCTGATTGCAGTCTCTCCCCTTATTACCCCTGCACAAAATTAACAGCAATTACGTTATTTTCATAGCTTTGCTGTTTCATATAGCTTATATTAATTTAGTTTCGCACTAATCGCTTGTCAGTTTTTCTATTATTAATTATTTAATCCAAGTAAAAAGATACAAAAGATATTTTAAAGATGTCCTGGTTCTATACGCGCACTTTTCATTTCTCAATATAAAAAATGAGAAGATGACTCCTTTTTAAAACACCCGGACCCGGGTCATGAAACGTACTGTGCGTGCTAATACCCGACATTTCCGGGTATCCTGGTCAATAACAGGCTCAGCCCTAACTAGAATCTATATTTCATTATAAGGGGTACTCAAAAATGAAAAATTTAATCTAGGGGTACGGGAGAGAAAACAGGTTGGGAGCCGCTGCTGTAGATGAAGAAGTGGTGAGTGGCCTCTGGCAGAAATCTCGGGGCGAGCAATGCTGTGAAACAAAATTAACATTGGAAATGACACAGGGTAAAGAGACTTTACAGGTTTTTAAACAGCTATGATGGGTTACCAAATACGGAGTAGGTTTAATATAGTCGAACCCGGTTATGTCGGAGGCTTCGGGGTTTGCCAAAGAGCCTCGAGATAACCGAAGATCGATATAACCGAAAACCAATATGGCGGCAATATATTAACATGTGCTTGAAATTTCTTTATGTACACGATGTGCGTTTATAAATGAGAATGGTAGTTTATTTAAGTTTAACTGAAGAAGTAAGTTTAAAAACATATAGTCCATTCAATTATCTTTCATTTGATTCCTCATTTTCTCTTACAAACTCAACAATAATATTTCAAACAGTTTTTTAATCCTAATCTCTCACTTCTGGTACCCGGGTGCGAATAGCCCCTTCGATGTCAATGCGACACTGCCTGGGGGTTGTATCGCTCAATTTGATAACCACTGATCTACGCAGGGCCGTCGCGTGTCTATTGCAGGTCTATTGCCATTTTAAAAAGTTTTGTAACCACCTCCTCCCCAATCCATAATATGATGGAAACTATGACATGCAGAACCGTCACGTGACTTTTGGAGGCCTCCTACCTCTTTCAGGTTTTGTGCTCCCAACATTCAACATTGATAGTTATTTATAATTCCCAGATCACAACTTTGGTCCCTTTAAATATCAGAATAATAAATGGACTGTGTTCAAACTGTGTAGATGAAATAGAACAAGGTATGGGGAAGCTTGAATTGAAAGTTGAAAGACAGCACAATAAGATAACGGTTCGACTAATGCTAAGAGCTTTCCTCAACAGACAGGAAAAATGAAAATACAAGAAGTCGCCTTTGCAGGGGTTGCTGCAGGGACCATGCGATGGCTGCATGGCTCTGATGACAGTAGTTAAGACAGATTTTAACGATTAAAAATAAATTTAGCACTGTAGGGAGTTTCAAAAGTCATTCCTCATAATAGTAGGCCTATGCTTCAAAAAGCCTTGTGATAGTTTTCAAACAAATTGTTACAAATGATGTCAAATCACAGATGGAATCTCTTTTTGGCAGACTCTGGGAAAGGGTACATTCAATTGAAGTATTTGAACCCGTCAAAGTCAAACGTTTTGCAAACCTTCAAGGCCTATGAATCTAATAAATACACCATCATTTGGTTGGGATTTATAAACTTTGAGAGCTTATACTAAAGTTGCAAAGGTCTCGCCTCATGAAGTAAATATTTAAATACTTCATTACGGTGAGCCATTACAGGATTATTTATTAAAAAAATAACCAATCAAAAGAGCTAACCCACCAAGTGCGCGCGCATTTTTGATCAATAACGATTCCCTACTCCCTACAGACAACTACAGACGACAGAGTCCCCGGAATTTTCATTCAACATTGTGTTTGGAAAGAGTGATTCGCTAAGCTAATTTTGCTATACATTACCAAATATTATATTGCAACTTACATGTAAGTATCAATGTATTTCAATGAAATAGCTATGCTTCTTTTATAACTAGGTCATTTTATTAGTGCTGTGGCTGTAGTGTACGTTCACGAATGAGAATGTATTACTGGTATTACTTATTAAACCATTGTTACAATCGGCATCGGCAGACACTTTTTTTAAAGTTAAATGAAATAAGTCAAGTGTAGAGCCTTCTAATTAATTTTACCGTGTCCCTTAATTTTACCCAAGCATACTACACGGACACTAGTTTTAGAGCCTTTATAGTTTATTGGACATAGAGAGTACTGACTATTTTCCAGTGAATGAGTATGAAGTATGATGATGAGTAGGAGTAGGCCTATAACTATCATCTTTCATCAGTAGAGTTTACTTTTATAAATTATATATTTTATATTTAGAATTACAATTTAGAGACTTTGCTTTTTGGTAAAAGTGCAGTTCAGGTGTGCCTATGGCAGATGATGGCGTATCCGTATAGTATATTATATATAGTATATATTATTTCTTAACCAATTTCGTATTTAACATGTTAACTTGCTTGTATAATGTATTAGTATTTGTTATTAAATAGCCTACACTAAATTGTACATCTCTAAATTTTTTTTTTTATCTGATTTCCAAAGTCTAAAGCATCTTTGATCAGCCCCAAATGATTGATACAATAATAAAAGTATTAATAGCCCCTTTTTCTTTAACTTTAATTTTCACCCTTTAGTATTAGGCAGGGGCCGGTCCATAAAGTACATCACGCTATTTTTGACCATTTTTACCCTCCCCCCTGTCACAAACTGTCATAAATCTCGGAATCCCCCCTCCCCTCCTTCCCCCTTCTAAAGTAAGTCACAGTTTCAAACAATTTTTAAAATAAATTAACACCTAATTAAAACTTAATCTAAAACACACTTCACTATTAAACTGTATTAAAATATAAAATTTCCACTTAATTGCCACTATCACATTATTAAAATGACCTTAATAGTAGAATAGTTAATTGTCAACAGTTATCACAGTTATTCATTGAGGCAGTACTGAGTAACTAAATCTAGATTGAATTTACAAACAAAAATTACAAAAATTAGACTAGACAATTATATAATACACATCATTTATCTGCTGCTTTTTATTTACAATAGGTGAGGTCAAGTTTTAGATAATCTTCCGATTATGCAATCTTTTTACACAGGATAAGTAGATTAGCGAAACTTGACCTCACCTGTGATTAAATAATAAAAAGGACAGTGACATATTTATGCAGCGGACAACATAGAAATAATAATACTTTAGGCATGACGAAAGCAAGGCTATACATAAAACAAGGCTTCGCAACAGCATACTATCTGTTAAATCTTTGTTTATGGTTGAATATTTCAGCGTTGTCTTTGGTGTATCAATCTCGCCTGGCTCAGTTCTACACTTACCAATGATGGCTTCTCTCTCACATAATAACCACAAGGTCCAGTGTAATTATACAATACTTTATTATATGCTATACAAATCAGGATACTGTTATTCAATAGAATATGGCGTGTGGAATATACATCAGTACAACTACCAACTATCCATTCTCCTAGCACTACTATAACGTGTCACAATCTCCTATCACTACCAACAACCAACTAACTCTTGACTACCTGACTTATTAACACACAGCCCTTTTATATCACCCCACAAACAACTCAGCATGCACAACTCAATAACACGAACCCACCTCACGCTCTGACATCACGACTTACAACTCACAAAACAGTCTAACGATCAACAACTCTCCTACCCAACATTCACAACAATCTAGTTCACAACACTATTGCTCCTAGCGAGAGGAATTGTGAACAACACATCCAGGAGATACACATTTCATGCTATTTTGATATAAAACTAATTCAAATGTTCCACAAAATTTTTGAAAATTATTTTTAAAGCTATTAAATGCCACTAAAAAAAAAATAATAAAAAAAAAAAAAATAATAAAATTAGAAATAAAATTAAAAATAAAATTTAAAAAAATAAATAAATTTTTAAAAATAATTTTAAAAACAAAAAAAACCCAAAAAAAAAAAAAAAAAAAAAAAAAAAAAATAATAAAATTAGAAATAAAATTAGAAATAAAATTTAAAAAAATAAATGTGTGACGTCACACATGGCCTGACCCCCCTCCCCCCTGTCACACTTTCTTACACCCCCCCACCTCCTCCTCCCCCACAGAGCGTGACATACTTTATGGACTTTTAGGTACTTTGACACAAGATTTAAATATTGTCCGATTGCCATCATTTTAAAGGGCTTGTTATAAGCTTTTTAACACCAACAATTTCATCTTTTATGTTCTGTAGGCAACTTGAAAATACCTGAAAAGAAAAATTATCAAAATTGTATTATTTTTTTAAAATCAATGGTCCACACAATAAACTAATTACATGAAATAAAGAAAGAAATCAGTGCTACTACTTATTTGATGGGACTCTGAAAACATCCTGAAAAGAAATATGGAAATATTTATAAATTATTCAAATAATATGGCATCCTTCCGTCTACGTGAGACGATGGAGTAGCTATATAGTTCTACACTTTGACGAGTGGCTCACTAGGCCAATCCTTGAATGGCAATCATGGCCGCATCTCTCGCAGGAGAATGTTGAAGCCCGGTATATTCTTGATTTTCGAATTGTTCTTTTTGATTCGAGGGCCTCGTTTCGAGTAACTTCTGCCTTTTTCACTCCTCCAAACACTGCTGTACGCCAGTTGGAGCGATGTTCGGCAATGAACTCCCATTCGTTTGTTTCAATATTGGCTTCCCTCATGCTTCGTTTGCAAACGTCAATAAATCTCAGGCGTGGTCGACCAATGTGTCTTGTCCCCTCTGCCAACTCTCCATACAGCAGAATCTTTGGGATACGTCCTTCCTCCATTCTCCGTACATGACCTAACCAGCGAAGGCGTCTCTTGATAAGAAAGGAGAATATGCTAAACATGTGTGCACGTTCCAAGACCTCCATGTTAGGCACCCTGTCCTGCCAATGAATGCGCAAAATGCGACGCAGACATCTTTGATGGAAGCTGTTGAGTTTCCGCTCCTGGCTGGTATATGTGGTCCACACTTCGTTGCCATGTAGGAGCGTGCTAAGCACACATGCCTGATAGACACTTATTTTTGTTTTATCAGTTAGATTGAGATTATTCCACACCCTCTTATTCAGTTTAGCCATAGTTGCTGCTGCTTTTGCAATCCTGATATTGATCTCTTTATCAACGGAGAGAGAACTAGAAATATTGGATCCCAGGTATATGAAATGATCAACAACCGAAAGATTATGACCCTCAATAGATATGATTGGAGGGGACCGTGCTTCTTGCATCATTACATATATTCAAATATAACATCCTGAAAAGAGATATAGAAATGTTATTAATAAATTATTCAAATATTGAGTCAAAACAGACAACACTATGGGACATGGTTAATGGTAAGTTTGTAAATAAATTACTGACAATAAATGTTAAACCAATACTGATAATATTTACCTGTATGCGGTTCCTTCCGCTCAGAAGACTGCACTTCTCCATCTTGATTGTTGATGCTCCCAGTTATTGTTCCAAGTGCAGCACCTTGGTCTTCAATGCTGTCTTCTCTCGCTTTAGTGTCTTAGCCCTTACCGTCTTCCTCTTTATGGTCCACACTTTCATCTCATGGGACCTGTGAAGTGACTTAGCATTTAATTTACATTTAACAACCTTCAATTATTTTTTTAAAAATGGCACCTCGCTATACACCTTTGCCTTATGGAGTGGCATTGATTACAATCAGTGCGCAACTTCTTAAGTGTTGGTGGAGCCTTTAATTCCTGCTAAGCTACCTGTGGAAGAAACATTTCATCTGTTAATGGAGTTGCAGCATCAGAAGAGCTGGAAGGCACAATCTTTTTTTCCTTGGAAACTGGCGCACTAAACGGCTGAAACAAAAGATCCTGGATTCTCATCCATTTTAGAGTGAAATGCTTTTTTAAAGATAAGATATCTGTTAAAAAAAATTGACACTTAGTACGTATTCTATTCTTATTTGACACATAGTTGAGATCTTTCTTAATACAGACCTCATCAGGTGCAGACACTGCAGCAATCATGCCCTCTTTCTTGTTGGCACAGCTGGTATACAAATAGAATGCATAGCCATTCCTATACATGCCAGTGGCTGCATCTTGGGCAAAGCTTGACACCAAACTATCAAAATCCTGAAGGGTAACAGTTACAGACTCAGACATTCTCGATATCGCTGGGGAAAAAAATCAAAAGAAATTATGGCAATAATTTTACTTTTAATTTTGCGTAATTTATAATATAAATCATAACAATTATAATTAATTAACATTTCCAAATTGTTACATATTACATTTTTACTATAATATACTGTATAATATAAAAAGATTATTCCTAAAATTACATTTCATATCAAACCACAACTCTTTAAACTATACTACCCTGACTGATTCCCCTCCTCTGACCGATAAATGATCTTGTTGGTAGCCGTCTATGGTTTGCCTTGTAAAAAACCCTAGGGTTCATGCTGTTCTTTATTTCAAAATTGTATTTGATTTTAATGTCATGATTATGTCTCTTTTGATAATATTTTTATGTACAGCGCAGTGAGCCCAGCCCTAGGCTGGGGTACCGCTCTATAAAATACCACCAATTATTATTATTATTATTATTATTCATAGCAGTTGACTTGTCTGGTCTTAAACTAACTTAACTAGGCCTAATATAATGTTTATTTATTACTTATACTTAGTTAAACTTATAACTATTTAAATTTAACTATTTTTATTGTATTTTGCACATTAATTAATATACGATTCTCGCCCTATAGGTTAATTTTTTTTTTTAACAAAAAAAACCAAGCTTCAACAATCAATGGAATTTTTATTATTTTAATCATCAAATCAGTTTCTGTATTATTTTATAATACATTTTACTAATGTTGTTAGATATATTTCGATGTTAAAAGATTACTAATGTAATAAAACTATCTTATTCTTATTGAAAGTATTATGTTATGGTCCTACAATTCTATATTATAGATAAATATAGAACATGGTTAAATTGGAATAATATTAAATAAGAGTAATATTATTAATATTAGTAATAAAGTCAAGCAATGCTCATTATTATTTTGTTATTATATTATTACATTACATCTCTGTAGTTTATATTAAATTGATAAGAACTGCTTTTTCCGAGAACCCATTTTTTTTAAAGGGTGGTTACCACTGATTTATTTAATTTTCTTATAAATTAAAAAAAAATTTTTTTTTTGAAAATTCTTAACTTTTTGTTGAAATAACCTATCATTACAAAGTAAAGTTATTCTTTTGTGGGAAGGATCACAGCATTAGTTTTGGGTAAACAACTTTGTTATATGAATTTACACAAAAAAAGTAATAAGCTATTAATTACATACCTCTGTATGAAATTAAACGGTTGCCGGTCAAAATGTTCACCGTGCGGTAAAAATGGTACCAGCTTGCTCAGAAAAATATGCGCTCTACGTCACTGATGACAAAATAATTTATTATTAGAAAACTGAAGTGAAACGCAAAAAAACGAAAGCCAAGCCGTCCGTTATATTGCAACAAGAGTTTTCCATCAGTTTTCAGTCATGCGCAAGAGGGTATCGATATACCTAATAGTATAGTCTATTATGTCAGATTTTTCAACAATAAGTTGGTATGCTAAACGGAAACTTAAATACGAAATTCCTTAAGACTATGACTAAGAAATAGTATAATATACCCACCTGAACTGCACTTTTACCAGACTTTTTGTCTGTTACTGGTTAGTAGGTAGTTAGTAGTGTGTTATTGTTGAATTTGCTGTTTCTCTGAGGGTCTAAAATATAATTAATTAATTATTAACTAACTGGGGGTTATCAGGGTGGGGAGTTTTTTTACACCAGGTCCTGGTATTTGAGAAAATACCAGGTGAGTCAACGTGTTTCAAAAAAAATGTTTTCATTTTCCAACTATATGTTAGCCTTTACACAATGACAATAAATAGTCCCTTAGACAGTCCTAAACCTTAACTTCTGGCCTTTAAACAGCAGGCTTACAGACAGTCCTACAGATAGATAGATAGTCTTATAGAAAGTCCTATACCATTCCTGTGGCACAACTGTCACGCATGATTTTTTTTTTTTTAACTCAATACCATTCATATAAAACATTTTGAGTAGGGGGAGGGCCGGTTACCATAAGGAAGCAACCATCATCATCATCGCCTGTCGTCCCGTCTGGGGCATAGGCCACAAACAAAGGCTCTCCAGGCATCCCGGTCTTGGGCAAGTCTCTCCAACTGTCCCCAGTTGTGCCCACTGAAAAACTACAGACGGAGGAGTTCCCTTCTCCAAGTTGTTTTGGGTCGACCTCTTTTTCTCTTACCCTGGGGGTTCCAAGTCAGGGCTTGTCTCGTGATACTTGATGCAGGCTTTCTGAGGGTGTGGCCAATCCATCTCCATCTGCGCTGGCAGATTAACTCTTCCACTGGTTCTTGTTGTGTGCGCCGCCAGAGATCCTCGTTGGTGATGACGGTGGGCCAGCGGATTCGTAAAATCGTTCGGAGACATGAGTTGATAAAGGTCTGTAGCTTTTTTGAACCAGCTGCTGTTGTTCGCCATGTTTCTGCCCCATACAGGAATAAAATATATATTAGAGAAATTTACTAGTTTTACTTCTTCTTAGCCATTCTCACTCCCAATGGAGCAAAGGCCATCCACAATACTTTTCCATCTGTTCCTGTCCTGGGCTATCTTTGCTAGTTGAGCCCAGCTTTTCTTCATTCTCTTCACCTCTTTCTCTACTACTCTCCTCTTCCATGTGGCTCTTGGTCTTCCTCTTTTCCTGGTACCTTGAGGGTTCCAGTCCAGGGCCTGTCTTGTGATGTTAGTGTTTGGTTTCCTTAATGTGTGTCCTATCCATCTCCATTTTCTCATTTTTATCTCCATTTCTACCGGAACACTTGATCCTCATCCTCATGTCCCTTAGTCCTTGGACCGTTGGGGCGCCACAGATGACATGTGAACCATCCTCCTCCATTCCTCTCTGTCTTCAGCACTACGCACTGCATCTCCCAGTGTTAGTCCTGTCCACTCTTTGATGTTATCCTCCCACCTTTTTCTTTGTCTTCCTCTTCTTCTCCCTCCTCTTGTGGTACCCTGCAATATTTCTTTGGCAAGCCCTTGTTTCCTTGTTATGTGGCCGTACCATTGTAATTTGCGTTTTTTCACAGTCACCAGTAGGTCATCGTACTCCCCAATTGCCTTATGAAGCCTTTCTTTCACTGTATCATTGGAGATATGGTCCCTATAGCAGATGCCAAAAATGCTTCTGAAGCATCTCATCTCCATCGCCTTTATTTTCCTTTCAAGATCGGTTGTTAATGTCCAGGATTCACAGGCATACAGGAAAATGGAGAGGACTAATGAGCGCATCAGCCTGATTTTGGTGCTGGGGGCTATATTTTTGTAATTCCATATTTTCTTGAGCTTTTTAGTGCTGTTGTAGTCTGCGCAATCCTGGACATCAGTTCGGGCTTGGAGCCTTCTTCTGAGACTATTGCTCCTAGGTATTTGAAGCGGCCGACAGTCTCTAATCTTTCCTCCCCGACCTTAATTTCAGTGGTGATGCCTGCGGTATTATTTGTCATCAGTTTTGTCTTTTCGGCATTGATTAGCATGCCGTAGGACGACGAGGTCTAATCGAGACGCTTTACCAGGTCGGCTAGCTCTTCTTCGTTCCCAGCCAGCACGTCTATGTCGTCCACAAAGCGTAGGTTGGTGATTGTTCTGCCACCAATGCTGACTGTCCCTTCATGCGCTTCCAGAGCATCTGGCTTGATGTTCTCTCCCAAAGGACAGTGTTACACATTTTGTCAAACCATCTTATTTTGAGGAACCTTTGCAAGCATCTGTTTATAAAAACATTCAGTTTTTTAATGTTTGTTTTTGTTGTTCTCCAAGTTTCATAGCCATACTTAAGAAGTGCCTTGTCATTTGAGTTGAATATTTTTAACTTCTCTTTTTTCATTATGTCACTTGAGTTCCAGGTGTTTCGCAGGGCATTGAATGCTCCTCTGGCCTTTTGGACACTTTATGTCCTCATTTGTGCCACCATTTTTATTTATGATGTTTCCCAGATATGTGAAAGTTTCAAATTCTTCAAGAGACGCTCCTCTCAAGTTAATCCCAATGACCCCATCGTCCATTGCATTTATTCTTAAGCTCTTGGTTTTCCCTTAATTTATGCTAATTCTAACTTTCTGGGATACAGAGTCAAGTTTTATTGTTATCTTTTGCATTTGTTTATGGTTATGTGCTAAAAATGCAATGTCATCTGCAAAATCAAAATCCTCTGCCTGAAAGGTGTCCACTGGATTCTATTTTTCCCATCCCGAGTTGTTTCTCTCATGATCCAGTTATTGGATAACAGAAAGAGGAATGTTTATAGCTGGCATCCCTGTCGAACTCCAGATTCTATCATGAATGGGTTTGTGAGTTCACCTTCATTTATAACCCTGCAACTCATCCTTAAATGTGTTCTTAAGTTAACTTTTGGGGAATACCATAGTGTCTTAGTAGTTTCCATAGTGTATCTCTTTCTAAGCTATCAAATGCTTTTTCAAAGTCAATAAAATTTAGGTACAATGATGAATTCCACTCCAAGCACTGTTTCATGATTATGCGCAGGGTTGATATTTGGTCAGTACATGATCTGTTTTCTCTAAAACCAGCTTGTTCGTCTCTTAGTTTGGAGTCAATCGCTTTTTTATTCTCTGCAGAAACAGCATGATTCCTCTAAAGCTCACACTCTTGAAGATCTCTTTTCTTTGGAAGTTTGACCAAGTATCCTTCTCTCCACTCCGTGGGTACCAGCAATTAGCTGGTGAAGTATGCTTGATGACAGTTCCAGGTCTATCTTTAGTACTTTTGCAGGTATTTCATCAGTGCCTGCAGCCTTTCCATTTGTCAATAGTTTGATCGCATTTTTAATTTCTGTTCTGTTGGGTACATTGCAGTCAATGAGTAGATCTTCTGCAGGGAGAATTTCAGGTGCTTCTTGTGGGGCTGGCCTGTTTTGTAGTTCTTTGAAATATTCTATTCTTTCCTTTTGTTCATCTGTTTGTTAACTTTTTCCCCAATTTGTCTTTGATTGGCCTGCTTTGTTGAAGAAGCTTTCCTGTCAGCCTCTTTATTGTGTTGTACAGGTCCTTTAGATTACCTTTTGATCCAGCCACTTCAGCTTCCTTGGCGATGTCATCAATAAATCTCCTTTTATCTTTCCTGTTATTCTTTTTAACTTCTTTATTGGAATTTGCATAGTTATCAAATGCTGTCACTTTTGCTGCTCTTGTTTTTCTCTGTAAGTAGATTATCTTCTTTCTTTTCCTCTCTTTAATTTTGTATATTGTTTCTTTTGAGAACCACTCTTTATGATGTTAATATTCTTTCTTCCCTAGTACTTCTTCACATGTGTTGGGCCAAATCCCTCTTAATATGTTGCCACTGATCTTCTATGTCTTAAGTTGTGTTCTTGAGCTGTTGCAGAGCCTCAAATCTGTTTGAAAGGGTTATTCTAAACTCTTCTTTCTTTTCTGGATCTTTAAGGAAATCTGTGTTATAGCGCTGTCTTCTTTTGGATGGTGTTCTGTCTTTTTAGTCTTAGCATTACTTTCGCTAGCACCAAATTGTGGTCAGACGAAACGTCTGCTCCCCTATAGGCTCTAACATCTTGCAATGAGTGTCTGAACTTCTTATTGATACATATGTGATAAATCTGGTTTTGGGTCTCTTGGTCTGATGATATCCAGGTCACCTTATGGATCTTCTTGTGTGGAAATATGCTTCCTCCAATTACCAGGTGATTATTTGCACTAAAGTCTGCAAACATCTCTCCACTTTCATTCATGTTTCCTAATCCGTGTCTTCCCATTACTTCCTCGTAGCTAGTATTAACGTTTCCTATTTTTGCATTGAAGACCCCTATGATAATGTTAATATCCTTATGTCTCGCTCTTGAAACAACATTCTGAAGTTTTTCATAGAACTCTTCTTTTATTGTCTTCTCTTTTTCATTTGTTGGTGCCTAAATTTGGATGACTTTTAGGTTGATATCTTTCTTGAAAGTTCTAAAGACTGCTCTTATTATCCTTTGCCCCTCAGGCTGCCATTCAATCAGAGCCTTCTTTGCAGCATGTGACAGTATCAGGGCTACTCCTTCACTGTGTATGGCATCTTCTTCTTCATGACCAGAGTATTAAATGGACTCTCCAGATGTTACTCTAGTAGATCCATTTTCTGTCCATCTTGCCTCACTTATTCCTAAGATGTCTACTCTGTATCTCCTCTGCTCCATGGTTACTTGTTTTGTCTTCCCCTCCTCCCACATCGCCCTAACATTCCAGGTGCCAATCCTGGAGCTTTTCCTCAGCGTCAGACATGAAGTGGGCAAGTCGGCTCCCTTATGGGTTTGGCTAACCTGCGTCATAATTCCTTTATGAGGACCCACCCTCGTGGGGGTGAAAAACGCTTATTGGTTGTGCAGACCTATTTACTCTTACAATTTTGGCGTACAATGTACAATTTTTAAGGTGTATACATTATATACTTTGTTTAATTTTTTTTCTATTAAGATATTATATTGAACGATTTTGTGATAATATTGTATGGTTTTAAGAGTTTGAGGGTAAACAGGTCTGGTTGTGGATGTTTTCGTAGGGGTAGTTGAGTTTCTTGCAATGAATGGGTTGCTAGCCCAATGCAAAGCACGATAAAATAAGTTGCCACGTATGACATGCTTGCTTGGCAGTGACTTATTCTACCCCTATGGTAGGTCCTGTCAGTTGCACGCAGGGAAACTAGTTGTACAAGGCCTAGCCTAACGTCCAGTTGTATTTATTATTATTAATATAGTTAGAATATATAATCATTATAGTAATTTTAATTATGTTCACTACTTTTAGTCATTTAAACTTTATGTACTTCATTTGACATTAGATGAATTAGATTATTAGTTCTCAAGCAAAACCACTATGGCTAGAGGTCAGGGGTGGGCAACTTTTTGTGCGGAGGGCCACATTGACAAATGTAAAGCTATTGGGGGCCGCACGTATATTATGCCTAATTTTTACACGTGGATAAACATTCTCTATATTAAAATCTGTAAATTCGCATTTTAGAATTACATGACAAAAGTCAAGGACTGTTTAAAAAAAAAAATTAGAAAGAAATTTGATAAAAAATTGTTAAAACAATCATAACAAAGCATGAAGATCTGTAAAATTCAACAAAATAAAGTAATTTCTTAATTTTCTAAATGCCTTCGAGGGCCGCATAAGATCAGTTCCCGTGCCACACCCATTGGCTGTAGTTTGCCCGCCCCTGCTATAGGTATAGTCATAGACTATGGCCTATGAGCCTATTTTTATTTAGTATGCTATGTTGCCAATGTTGAGCAAGTAACAGTTACAGTAGTCAAATTAAGTAGTTTAGGTGATAATATTTAATTTTTTTTTTTTCTATCTTTGCTAGAAGAAGTTGAATTATATTTTTAACCTCTTTTATTTTTAGTCTTGTAAGTTTTGTCAAAGTCCTTTTATTTCTGTTAATTGTTTTGAAAATAAATGAAACAATTGTGCCATGTGCAGATAGAGAAAATTTTAAGTTGCCTGTAACAAGTTATTTAAAATAAATGTGAGATGGTAGTTTTTTTATCTCATTTTTTTAAAAAATTATTTTAGATCAATTACTCTATTAAAAAGTCTACTTAAAATGTATCTTAGATATTAGATGTAAGTATAGTTTTAAATAGATTTTTAATGTTTTAAAAAAAAAAGATTGTATCAAATTTGTACAAAATTAGATATGTGTGAGAGTCTAGTGTGTTATTATGCATATCCAAGACTCTCACTGTCTATAATAATTATTATTTTTTTTTTTTTAAAGAAGTCATCAGTATTTACCCATGATACAACAAAACTAAACAACTACAGGTTTTTTTTTCCCTTAACAGTGAAGATTTGAGTACCTGGTATCTTTATATGACATTAATAACTATTGTGTTTTTTAATACATCACCTGCTTATCTTTTCTAACCCCTGGCTTTTGCTTGTTCACATTATGATTATTATCGTGTGCATTTAAATTATGCAATTGTTTAGTTTGTACAGTGCATTCAAAGGATCAAGATTATAATTATTTTTTTAAAAATCTGGCTGATAGTGTGGGAATGCAGAGATGTCTGATGGGTTATATTTCTATGTTTGTATCTCTGATAATAAAGACTCATGTACCAGATCATAGCAAGTAGCAGCTCCTTCTAGTACTAGCTGAGATAAAATTGGAAGGTTTTGTTGTTGTTTTTTGTACAACTGAAAGACAAATATGTCTTTCTACAATATTTTTTCTACAGGTCATAACAAATAGTTTTCAAAAGCCATTTACTCCCCACTAATGACACATAAGCAGATTTGGCTGGTGCTGATTTTCCCATCTATTCTTGCTTAGAAAATTTGATTACATCAATTAGCTGATGAGGGTCTGTTTGCCATGTTGGCAATCAGGGGTAAGGGCTCACTGTTCACGTTTGCCTGACAGAGTCGCACTCAGTTGTTTCTTCACCCAGTTATTGGTATAATTTTGGTTGACGTACTCATATGTAACCCACAAGGCCTGAGATTATTCTTCTTACTTTAAACAAAAGTCACCGGCGCAAGTCATCAGTCATCCAATACGGACGACTTGATGGTCCTAGTTGATCTTCGACGGACGAACAACAACACTTACAATTGAAAATTACCTCAGGCAATTTAAAGCTAAATACATGAATTATTAGTAATTTGGGCCAGTGTGTGAAACTTTCATTTCCAGACTGGACCTATTATTTGTTAGTTTGCGATCTCAGTAGAAAATAATCACTGTTCTTCATGCCCTCTTTCAAGCAAATTTCATAAAATGATTTAAAAATTAATCACCATTCTAGCCTTAAAGCCCTGCATAAATTTAAAAAAAACTCAATTTCCCATAGATATTTCCTATGAATTTCTCAAATACTGTCTACAGAGTAGATGGGAATTGATTTTTAGAACTAAGTATCACTCATGGCTTTGAATATTTGTTCTTCCACATCAGACCAGCCTATTTCTCTCAACACATAGTTTACTGCCTCTTGTAGACATTTCATCAAAACAATGCAAAATGCTTCCCCTGTGTTAGAGAGCAAGGTGATGTCCTAGTTTTTACACATGCATGGTTTCCTTTCTTTGGTATAATTATAAACGAAGTGGCTATTCTCACCTGGGTATCAGAAGTGAGAGGTTGGGATTAAAAAATTATTTTAAATATTATTTTTGGGTTTGTAAGACAAAATGAGGTATCAAATGAAAGATAATTGAATGGACTATATGTTTGTAAACTTAATTCTTCAGTTTAACTACAATAAACTACCAAAAATGACATCTGAATGGGATTTAGTCTAAAGGGACCCGGTTAAGCATAACCACTATTAGTTGCAGCCAATTATAAATCACACCTTCTCCCTAGTCACACGTAACATGTTCAGGCCCATGAATTTAAAAAGATATAATCTGCTCCTAGTGTTCTAGTTGAATAATTAAATTAACTGTTCAATAATTTCTGATTTCTGCAAACCAAAATATAAGGCTCTGCATTTGACATTTATTCTGGATGAGCTGTAGCGTTAATAAATAATAGATGCCATCCTTTTATTTCCTATACCCAGTTGCCACAAGCGTGTCTTAACTTCCTAGTTTATCTATATTTGCTTGAATTAACAATCTTGAAATAACCAAAACATGTTAAATGTTATACTGTGTTATATAAGATACCCTTTTCTAGGGTGGTAAAAGCTATCATTTGCAAATCAGCACACCTTTTTATTGCTTGGAATGATTCATCCACCATTGAGATCAATAAGAGGGCTTATCTGCTCCCTGTTGCAATCAATGGAACAAAACTATCATGTTGAGTGAGCACTGAAACAGTGGCTGCTAACTTTTGAAGAGGAGGTTTTATTGATTTGTTGTTCTGGGATGCTTGTAAGTAACATGGCACAGTGAACTTTTCTAAATGACTTTCAACCACGAATTTTGGCAAGGATGTGTATTAAATTATACATATTTTTATAAAAACACCATAACCCAATTATTGAAGTCAAAAGTGTAACTGTCTATAACTTCAGGACAAACATTTTTGTATTTTAAGAGTGTTAAGTTTTATGTAAAGCTATGTTAAATTGATATTTAGCGGTTTGGGGGGGGGGGGTTGTTGTTTATTTTTTAATTGCAAGATGGTAATATAGGGGATGAGCAGATTTTTTATGGCTTCCCTTTTAATGTGCATTGTTTTGTATTTTAAGAGTGTTAAGTTTTATGTAAAGCTATGTTAAATTGATATTTAGCGGTTTGGGGGGGGGGGGTTGTTGTTTATTTTTCAACTGCAAGATGATAATATAGATGATGAGCAGATTTTTTATGGCTTCCCTTTTAATGTGCATTGGCTGCTAGAAAGACATTTAGCCAATATTTTAACTTTAGATTATTTCAAACAAAAAAAATTTTATTTAAAAATTGTATGTGAATTTTTCATGAATTATTTACTTTGAGCAAATAATATTAATATCTGTGGAGATAATGTATTTAACTTAGCACATGGGTTTAGTCATTAGGGTACTGTCAAGCAGGATGAGTAAACAGGCTGTAAGAATTAGTCATCCTATTGATTTGTGCCCAAGGCATTCAAGGATTGTTAACTGGGCTAAGCTATTTATTTCTGGGTCATATTTCATGCTGGTTACTTGAATTGCTGGTAAGCATCTGTATACTTTCTTTGGAAGTCCTACTCTTTGTTTGAGAGAATGCTGTATTTTTTTAGACCTTGTTAACATAAAAAAAACAGCTTACTTGGTCAGCCAAGAGCTATTCATATTATTGATCCACCATTGGAATTTTCCTCCAGCATGCCTGCTATGGTCTGGTGCCAAGCAGACGGGAGAAGAGAGCACTGTGCCCCTCCTCCCCTTCGCCTAAGCCCTGCGAATTGCATTTATTATCAGAGCCTGGGTGTGTATAGTTGATTCAGTTAGAAGGTTCTACCAGATACCCCATTTTTAACATTTGGATTTGTCTGAGTTATTTTCATGTATTGTGACAAGAAATCCTTTGGAAGATTGTAGCTTTCTAACTATCAATAATTGTCTTCATAGTGGGTTAGTTTCAGAAATAAACCCGTGCTCATATTGATCTGGTGACATCATGCTTTGCAAAGTCTGTCTAGGGTCAGACAGCTCACTTATTATTTTAGACACATTTGTCTGATTTTTTTTATCTGTTTGGTTATTCAGCTTCTCAAATATTTAAAAACTAATCTTTAGACCCTAATATACTCATAGTGGTGCTTTCTTTTCCAGCTTTGTGAAGCCTCCTGACGTTTTAGATCAAGCACTGTTAGTAGGTCAGAAGACAGCATCTCAAAATGTCTGCCGGTAAGTATAGCTACAGATTAGATGAAACTTTTTTCTGTTGAATAAAATAGATAAAAATGTTACCTTTGAAAATAATTGCGACTAGCTTCCTGTAACTTTATTATACATATTATTTTTTTGTTAATTTATAGTATAGGCTTACTGAATTTTTTACATTTTGTTTCCCTTTTAGCTTTTTCAGATAAAAGACATGGGTAATAATATTTTTTAAGTCAAATGAATACAATTTTCCTCAAACTGATATCAGCTAATTGCTTTCAAGACTTTGCTCCACAAAATTGTAAAAGGCGTGCATGTAACTTAGGGAACATAATTCTTAAAACTAATTTAATTCTGCTGCAATATTTAAACTTATCAAATTACTTACTTATTCTTTAAAATGCATTTTGAGTCGAGTAAAATTATTTTAATACAACACGATGCTCCCTCTAAATTTTCACATTTTCTATGTCAAGGAATAAAACATAGTGTTCAAAGGATATGTGTTGGGCAAGTTAACCTGAAAATAGGCTTTGGAAAAAAGTTTATATGCACAGATAATTCTTGAATGCTAGCATATTACACTTTTTGCCGATACACAGCTCCATATCTTAAAGGGAATATCTGGGATCAATAAGAGTGTATAATAATTATTATTTTTTTTTTTCCAGTTTTTATATTTAATATAAGACCCAAATTTCTTTAAAATGAATGCCTCATTGATTAGAGCCTTTCAAAATTACTGCTTGCTACATGAATCTATACATTAATCCTACACTGGATTATGTTACATATGGTTCTCACTTCTTTCTAATGCTGCTTCATATTGGAATTACGAAGTATGCAGCTGGTTCAGTTTTCTATGCATGAGGGAAACGCAAAAAAAGAAAACTGTCCAGCATCGCATACACCCTAATCGGCAGGCATATGATGCTATTGTTGTGTGGAAGGGTAAAGGTAACAAAACCATTTTGATTAGTGTTTTACCATTTTTTTTTTAAAAATAGATGTCCTTATAGTTTAATTTTTAAAAAAAAATTGTTATCTATTCCCAGCAAATTTTCTTTTGGTACAAGAAGGAAACCTTTTTTTAAAAAAAACTACCACATCCCAAAATGTATTTCTGTACTATACCAATGTCATTGTGCTTATGTTTTTTGCATGGGTTTGTTCTCATTATGTTGTATGAAAAATTAAAATGCACACTTAAATTTAATTAATTATATATAGCCTCTTAACACTTCACAAAAATAAAAAATCTTTGAGAGAAGATGATTTTGCTGTTAAATTGTAATTATTTATATTTTTTTATTTTAACAACCAATGCTTATACATTTGCATCTGCACAAAATGAAAGGCATTTCATGACACATGAAATATTAGTGCTAAATTGTCTGTGATTGAATGTTTTTCCTTTTTATTTACTGTTATATTGTAGCATCAATCTTCATTTTATCAATTAATTACAGAAAGCTCTATTAAAAATCATTTGTATTTATTAGAAACTATCAGCAGGCTTTACTTTTTAATACTAAAACAATATTGCTACAAAATTTACAATTTTAAAAAAAAATATAATCTTTTTAAATGCAATGCATCATTAAAAATAACAGCTGAGGCTTGCTTAAATTTGAGTTTCATGAATGTTAAATTTATGCTTTTGAGTCTTTTCAATAAATTGAATTGCTATAATCTTACAATTACAAGATCTTGGACATCAATTTCCATTTCATCTGCTGACCCTTCCTTGAAATCAGTGCATACTTAATTATACATCTTTAAAATTGTTTTAAAACCCTTCATAGAAAACCAGAAAGCAAAGAATGGTGGTATCAGTTTCGATGTAATCCTAAAACCTGCTACTGTAGAAAGTCCACGACCACCCATCCAACTGTCCCCAAGAGGAGATGTTGTCAAGAAACGAGAGTTATCACAGGAGCAGATTGAGAATAAACTCAAAAAAGCAGAAGAACGCAGAAGTGTATGACATTTTTGTTGTTGTTGTTGGTACTCATTGTTAGTGCCTTTTTTTCCAAACTTAGGTTCATAGCTAAACTAATAATAGCTGTAAGTTATTTTTATGATAGGCGTTATACAGTCAGTTTACTTCCTACTGCGCCAGATGCAAGACTCCTGGTTGAGTTTGAAAGCTGATGAAATTCAGGGCTTTGCAGACAAGAAAGACATGGAAAAACTTCTACCGTGGCCTGAGAGAAATCTATGGAGTTGCCACCTCAGGCTCTTCCCCTCTCCTTAGTGCAGACGTTTCTACACTCATTACAGACAAGGAGAAATTCTTGGAAAGATGGGCGGAACACTTTGATAGTGTGCTCAATACGCCTCGAAACATTAATGATGAGGCCATTGAAAGACTGTCCCAGTTCCCAACAAACAAGTCAATGGACGCTGTCCCAACTTTGGTGGAGATACAGACAGACATCCGCCAAATGTCTAATGGCAAAGTACCTGGCTCCAACATTATTCCTGCCGAAATCTACAAAGAAGGTGGACCAGCGCTGATGGATAAGCTATTGTGTCTATTCCAGATCATCTGGCAGACGGAAACTGTACCACAAGACCACAAGGATGCCTCGATTATACCTTTACAAACACAAAGGAAACCGCCAGGCTTGCGACAATCACCGCAGAATTTCACTGCTGTCCATTGCAGGCAAGATCTTGGCCCAAGCCCTTCTGAACCGCCTAAATGCACATCTGGAGCTAGGTCTTCCACCCGAAAGTCAACGTGGTTTCCTCAAAAAATGCTGAAATATCAATATGGTGTTTGCTGCTAGGGAGCTTCAAGAGAAATGTCAGGAGCAAAATACCAACCTATATTCCACATTTATCGACTAGAATAAGGCTTTTGACAGGGTCAATAGAGGTGGTCTGTGGAAAATTATGAAGAATTAGGGCTGCCCAGACAAGTTCACCATCATCATCCATCAGCTGCATGATGGCCCGAGTGAAGGACAATGGTCAGTCATCTCAAACATTCCCCGTCACAAATGGTGTGAAGCAGGGCTGTGTCCTTGCTCCCACACTCTTCAGTATTATGTATTTTGCAATGCTGTCTGATGCATTCAAGGAATCCACCAGAGGCTTGCCAACCATGTTTTGCACTGATGGATCAGTATTCAACCTTAGGAGGCTTCAAGCTAAAACCAAGGTCAAACATAACACCATCAATGAGCTTCTGTTTTTGGACGATTGTGCCCTCAACGCTGCTCAGAAGCTGCAATAACTTTGGCCTCACAATCAACACAAAGAAGTACTGAGGTGATGTGTCAGTCAGCTCCCTGTAAGCCCTACGTTGAACCCAACATCATCATCAGTGGACAGGGTCTCAACCCGGTGGATAAATTTACTTAATTGGGCAGCACCCTCTCCAGATCTGTTGTCATGGATGATGAAATGAATGGCAGACTTGCAAAAGCTAGTGATATATTTGGCAGGCTCCACAGCACTGTTTGGGACATGAGAGGTATCAGACGAGAAACGAAGATCAAGGTCTATAGCGCAGTAGTCCTCTGGACATTGCTCTATGGATGTGAAACGTGGACAGTCTACCAGCGTCACGTCAAGAAACTGAATAATTTTCACACAATCTGCCTCAGGAAACTCCTCGGCATCAGGTGGCAAGACAAAGTTCTGACACAGAGGTCCTGGCTAAAGCGAACCTACCAAGTATCTTCACCACCCTGATGCAATCTCAACTCCGTTGGATGGAACACGTAGCCCTTATGAAAGACCACCGGTTCCCAAAACAGATATTCTTTGGAGAACTCACAATAGGCAAGCGCTTCCAAGGAGGTCAAAAAAGGCATTACAAAGACTCACTGAAAGCGGCACTAAAGGCCTTCAGCATCAACCCTACTCAATGGGTGCAGACAGCCCAGGACAGAGCCAGCTGGAGAGCAGATGTCAAGAAGGAGGCTAAATCCCATTAAGCTAATAGGATAACCACAGCTGAGACACACCGGCTGGCCCGTAAGAGCAACATTAGGACACCGTCTGCAGCAACTATCCCCTGCCCATGGTGCCAGAGATTATTCCGAGCACGGATCGGTCTAGCAAGCCACCTACGAGCTCACCGGATGACTCTATGTTCCTAGTCGATTTCGACGGACGAACTACTTCCTGCCAATATAAAAAAGAATATAAAGGAGTTATAGGCTATATTTAATCTAAAATTTGTTTAAATTTTAAAAGACTTTATATAAAGATAGTACTATTACAGTCGGCTGTGAAAAGCACTCAAAGTTATTCCCAGTCTATTGTATAACGAACGCTCGACATTATTCCCAACCAATATATGGTTTACTGATGCTAGCTCAATGTTATTCCCAGCCGACTGTAACCACTTCATATTTTTATATAATCTTTCGTTTGTGCAGTTGATTAATAGGTATTCAAGTTTCAACTTGTGCCTATTTTATATTTAAAAATAGCGAATTAAATTATTTTTCATATAATTTTTTTTAAAATTAGCTTATTGAGCAAGAGCGCATGGAACAGCTGGCCAAGGAGCGTCAAAAAGCAATTGAAGTTGTCACAAAGGCTCAAAGTGAAAGTGAACAGTTTTCTCAAAAGACCAAGGAAAAGCTTCGGCGGTCAATGGAAGTCAGAAGAGAAAACAGGGAAACTCAGATCAGGGCGCTACAAGAGAGGCTAAGAGAACATGTAGGTATCAGTGTTGCTCGATTATTTTTTTATTGTTGTGTAGCTTTACATTGTGAATTTCTATCTGGGTCTGTTTGTGACTGTTCAACTCTTTCCCTTTACCAAGACTAATTTGCCCCTGCTAATAAATGGCATTTCAATTTTATTTTCACAAGTATATTTCTGAGTAAATGCATAGACTAGCAGTTAATGGAAAGAAACGTTATTAATTTCTCTATAAAGTATTACCTTAATTTTTTTATTACTTTACATCTCTCTTTAAAAGTTTGTGTCTTTGTATCGGTAATATTATTTAATGCAATAGAAAAAGGGTTTATTTTAAAATGTGCATATTAGTAGCATCTAATTGAAGTTAGATTTTGCAGCGCTGTGATGATTGACAGGGGTGATATAATTATTGTTCCTGTTTAATTTTTTGTGCAAGGACTTAAAACTATGCGAGTGCTTGGTAGTCTTTACTGATTTGTAGATCTTTAATATAAGGCTATCTGAATGAGAGATTATTTTTTTTAATCACTTAATTTATTTCAAAGGAAAGGGCATGGGCGTCCCTGAACATTCAAGCTAAAGTAAACATGTTTTGCTGGGTTGGTTTTTAAAAAATCCCACTTAAAAATCTTAAAATTTACAGTTTTAAAAAAAAATTAAACAAAGGACATGCTCTCACATGCCGATTTATTAAATTATTAAATCCATGATATTCTTACTTTAAATAATCCTTTAATAAAATTAAGAATAGAAATTATCATTTTTATTAACATTCATCTCATATAAATGAATGCAACCCTGATAACTCTAAAACACTATCTTATTTTGTTTATTATTAAATTATTTTTGGCCAATTAACATATTTTCCCGATTAAAAATTCTATCGTTGTTGTTTGTATACATTTTAAAGGGGTGTCTCATGAGTTGTATGATGTCTCATGATTTTACTCTGTGTTCAATATTTGATAGCTATTATTAGGTGTTTTTATTTAACAACTAAAGCCCTGACCAATGCTTCTCAAACTTTGGGCTCCATATTACTTTTTGCTTTTATGAAAGTTTTCTTCCTTAAAAAACAAATTTCTATTAATTTCAACACTTTTTGTTATAAATTTAGATCTAAACAGGCCATTTGGATCATTGGCTCATAAATTAATTTACTTACTTACATACAGGAGCACATAAGAAAACAACTGATCAAGGGCTTTGGGTTGATTATACTATGAATATGTCCATTTCTCTGTATAAAGCTTGTTCATTGAGTTTATACATCCAACTGGATAATAAACTCTCACATGGTGAACTATTTCTCCTTACCTCAGAATTTCTTCATTATTTTTTCTTGCATTCATTTTGTTTTTTGTTTTTTTTTTTCTCGTTCTCTACTCCTCTTTCTTCCTGCAAACCCATCACCAACCTTATCTTGTGACGAGAAGTCCTTTAAAGTTCAAGAGATTCAGAAGGCAGGCGAAGAGATGGTTAAAGATTTTGAGGCTAAAACAGAGATGAAACTGTCCCAGAAAATGGAGACATATGAAGAAAACAGGCAGAATCAATTGAAGAATATGCTCTCGAAATTGCAAGAACATGTAAGTTAATTTGTTTGCATAAAAAGACAAGATCAAAGTGCTTATAAAAGGAAAACTTTTCCTTGGAGAGCAGCTGAGCCATTGCTTGCCCATTAAATATTACTACTGGAAGCCTGTGACCTTTCAAAACTTAACATTTTTATTTATTTTATTCTTGTTTGCAGATGGTTCAGAAGGTTAAATTTAAGTGTTAATATCTGGGGAGAAAAAAATGAACACAAAAATCCTGCTCCTTAAAATCATTAGATTTTCACTATTCAAAATTTGTTCTAGATCTGCATGTGATTGTTTATTTGAAGAGATTTGTCTTAGGCAAAATGTGCTTAGTTTAAATGAAAACAAAACTTTGTATTAACACTCTTAGAATGAATTGTGTCTTGTTCTGCTGTAGCTTTGACCTTAATCTTGCTTTTACTGCAAAGTATCCTCACAGAATAGTATTAATATATGTAAGTTTAAGTTATCACTAAAAATCATTTTTTCCTGAAATTGTCAAGGTGACTAAATTAGATTTAATTTAATGTTAATTGTCAGAGATTTGATGGTTTAATATAATTTAGTGATGAATAAAATTTTCAACAGCAACTTAATCACACAAACAGGCACACCAATTTATTTTCTGTTGGTTAAGTTAAATCCCTTAACAAAAAGGAAACTAGCAAGAATCTTAAGTATACAAGTAATTTTATTTTGACTTTCCGCAAATTGCAGACTTCTTGCAATTTACATCTTCACTGTGGCCCTTTTACTCTAAAAGTTAAGGGTTTGCTCTAAATATTTTTGTTTAAACACTGAGTTAATGTTGTATTCAAGTCAATTAACAACCAGTTTGATGTCCTCACTAAATATTTTGATTGTTCAATTGTTTAAAGTGTTTACTGTAAACTCAATGGTCATGTCTGCCTCTAAATCTGAATTAAGTTATAGTTGAGTGGAAATGGCTTGGTCATGACAAAAAACACAGGTTATCAATCTTTTTTATTTGCAACCCCATTTTATAGAAGCAAAAAGACCCGCTTCACCATTTTACAGACGCAAAGTGAATCCTAACCCCGTAACATTTAAAAATATTAAAACCATTGGAGAAAAACCTATTTAAAATAGATGCAGTATTATGAAATTATTCAAACTTTATTTAGACCTTGATTATTTAATAAGTCTCTATAAAATGTTTACATTTTTTAGTTGGAAACCAGGGACATAGGATGTTTAAAAGCTAAGTTTACGTTTCCTTTCCAAATCTTAAAGCCATATCATTTACCCCTGCTATTTGATGCTAGCATATTTTATGGAAAATTAACATGTTTTTAGTTGTTTTGAAGTTGAATTGTGGTGCACTGTAATTTGAATTTGTATATATCATGCGATAATAGTCTACGTGGGATCATTTTTAAATGTTAAAATTAATGTTCATATTTGTATTATTTTTATTTTTTTCTTCTTATTTTTTTAAATTAAATACATCAATAGCTGATTTTTGCAAAATTTTAGTACCAGTATCCTCTACAAAGACTTTTTCTTTTTTTTTTACTTAGAAAATAAGACTATTGCATCATGACTCTGTTTGCCATCTCATGCTGGTTTAAGTTGTCAATAATTGCTTGATTTATTGTATTATTATGAGATAAAATTTCATTTATTACCCACTTATGAAGACTACCCGGTATTTATATTTTTCATCATTTTACTGAATTTTTTTCATATGATTCGTTTCTAAACTTATAAGATCTGCACACCATACAAATCATTGCTTGGTAAAAATTAAAACTTTGTAGTCTATACCATTTTGATCAAGGGGATAAAAATAACTGGTGTCAATGGAAACTAGTCTTTTGTTTTTTGACACAATGTGTATTAACATTTGCAATGAGTAGGGAGTTTGTAAAATGTGTCATCTTATATATTTTTCCATTTAAGTGATTTACTGTAAATTTGCTTTTAACCAAAAGAAACATAAATTTCAGTCTTAACTTAAGCGTCTGAAATGGTCAGAACGTAATATATATTAAATGACAGTTTGAAAGTGATTACTGCATTTTTCTTTGTTCCTTGCTTGCCCTTTTTTTATGTAAATTTTTTTTTTTTATTTTTTTTTTTTTTTGGTCTTTAGTCAGACTTATTCTCTCTATTTTTTTTCACCAGGCCAATCATATTAATGAGGTCTGCCAGGCTAGCGAAAGCAGAGGGCCCTCAACAGATGATCTTCAAGAACAGCTTGTACTGAAGATGGAGAATGCCCTCAAAAACAGAGAGGAGCAGCTCAGAGGATTGCAGGATCGCCTGGCTGAACATGTGAGTTTATTAACAGATTGTTTATTTGCTTTGGGAGAATTAGATGCAATTAGTAATATGCTTGTTATATTGTTACATGGAGTAACCAAGATGAGATCAATAATCCCTCAATTTGTTTTTTCGAGTCCTTGTGCATTTCAGATTTTTTTTAGTAACTGCATATTTTTTTGCTAAATAAAATAAAATATTCAGGTTAATGGGCATCTTATGTAAATGGGAATGAAATTCAATGTGTGAGGCTAAATGAACCTAACATTTATGAACAATGAAGTTCAGTTTTATGAAAATGTATGTTTTTTGTGTAATTAGAAGAAAATTTATATTTAAAAACAACGTTATTTGTGCTGTTGTCATGTTGTCCAACCAAATCTTCATAAAGGATATTTTTTTAAAGTTTTTCCAATTAATTTTTTTTAAAACATCAAAATTTTGGTGGTTTTTATTTTATTCAAAGGTAATATGCAAATTTTCTCTAATTTTATTTTAGGAAAACCGCATTAAGGAAGTGCAAAGGAAAAAGCTGATTTCTGAATCAGGGGATGCTGATAAGGAAAATTAAGGCTTTTGCATTTGAGATGAGGAGAGATCTGAACAGATCAATCATTGAAGAATGAATGAATAGACCTCAGATTACAGCTTACAACCATACAGGTCACAGTAACTTTTACTTTCAGAGCAATCAACCAGAGTATGTTAAAGACATGGTTTTGTTTTGTTTTGTAGTTTATGAAATAGTTGTTTATATTGTGCTTACATTTTTGTTTAGAAATGCCACAGAAGGAAGAAAAAAAACACTATGACTTTGTTTCTGGGTGGAATGCCCGTCTTGTTCATGGAATGCTCAAATTTAATAGTTGAACTTGGCTTTTTTTTTCTTCTTCACTTATTAATAATATACCACAGAGTAATTTTTCAAATTTTTTTATAAGGATAGATCTTGTACGTGCAAGGTGTTTTAAGTTGACGTTGCCAAATGTTAAAGACTCATCCAAACCCTAAGATAATAATACAACTTGGATCATATAATTGATGGCTTTTTTTTTTTTATTATTATCTTGGTATATTACCTGACCTCAAGTTAAAATTGGATGTAGTTGTAATCGATCTGTTGCTATATCCTCAGTTGACAAATTTTAGTCCAAAAAATATTTTTACCATTTCTTTATTTTATCCTGAAGAGTGCGTTTAAAAAAATAGCTTTGTGAGTATGACAGAGATGGGTGTTTACAAAGCTTTCCTTTTCAAAGCTTCGCGGCAAAGCAAAGCCAATAATCTTTCGTAACGCTTTGCTGGGGGGGAAAATAGAACTAGGATGTTGTGGTTGGGTAACACCACTGTTCCTATTCATTCTCATGTGAACCATTTTTGTACATTTAGCCTCACTTTTCCACTCAGACTTTCAACTACGGCTCATTGTTGTGTCAGTTTGATTTCTTCCCCATTGCCTTATTGTCCATATATCAATGTCACGATAGATGAGGTAGAGCCAACTTACAATAATGTGCTGTTGTATTTTTATTTTATTTTTAATGAAGTGAAATACCTGCATTTTTGTTGTTGGGCTTGGCATCAAATGTCTCCAGTGAACAATCTTGAAATCAGCTTCTGGCTTTAAAAAAGTGTAGTTTACCAAAACAAAAAGTTGTTTCTCAATGTTGCTTTTAGTGTCCATCACTCAATCTACTCTGCTACTGCTGGACTTTTTTTTGTTTGTTTTTGTGTTATTGAAATGCCTGAATGCTAAGTTTGCCCTTATATTAGTGAGTTGATTAAATGTTTGCCAGACATCTTCAGTCAATGTGAATCCCATACTTAAATATTAGGCGCTAACAAATTCTTTAAAAAACTAGTAATAGTTATTCCCACTATTTTAGTGGGTTTTTCATTCAGATTCAACTTTTTATTCTTTTGGATCTTCTGTGGTGTTTTATAACCTCAAATATATCACTATTTTAACATTAATTTTTTTTTTTCCCAGTGAAGTTGGGGCGAAAATGTGAAGCTATGCATCCTTTTCTGTTTTCACTATTGCTTTTTCAAAGTTGACAGCCATTGTATTTTCATGTAATTGTTGAGCCTTTCATTGCCTGACAAACTGTTCATTTGTCCCAACAATCAAACTTTTTGTTTTCCTCTTTTACAATAATTTGTTAAATGCTTGTTTTCCCCACACTGCCGTGAATGAGGGTAAAATATTGTGTTCAATTTTTATTCATGTTTGAGTTAATAATTACTTTTTTTTCATTTTTATAATTATTATTTTTAGCTATATTTGTTGTTAATGGGGCACACGCTTTTTCTACTTAAAAAACTATTTGATAAGATAGTATTCATTTGTGTACAATCAAAAGGTAAAAAGGGGGCACGCTTTTTTTGCTCCCTAGTTATTATAATTTGTATTAATGTATTCAATGTTACAACATCTTGACCATTTACGGTATGTTAGTACTTAATCTATTTTTAATGGGTATTAATTATATCAAATATGAATTCCATATTATATATACTCAATGTGCTGACTGTATTGGTATTATTGCTTTTGCATTTTAACTTTTTATCAAATTTGTGTCCCTTCATATCAAAGATTAGAAACATGTACTTGCCCTTTCTGTGAGATGAACATTGCATTATTAATTACTCAATTTTTTCCATTGAATGGCTTAAACAGAAACAGGGGGAATTGGTTGACTTTGTGTTCATTTAATACCTTGATGAGATTGTACTTGAGGTTTGTTACTTGATTGCTTCTTCAACTTGGACCAATCATATTATTGCATGCTTAAAACATCCTCCTTCCTTAAATGACATCATCGTTCTACATATTGTTTTGCAAAGACTTCATCTCATCTGAATAATTTTTATAAAAACGTTTTTGCTTAAACAGCCACCAGTTCACAGATAGTTTTATTTAAATGACACAGTTGAAATGTTAAGCTATTCTAGTCTGTTTTTATTCTCAATCAAATCTCAGGAGGGGCATTTTTACTCGTGGCTATTTGAGAAAACCACCACCGAGACTAGTCACGTTATTACTAAGTTTATTTTGACTAAACTATGTTTCTAACAAATGGAGATTTCAGAATTTCAATTTTTAAAAAAAAAAACATTTAAATATTATTTTTTTTTTTTATTCTCACTGTAGTATCTTTGCAATTATTTGTTAAACCTTACAGATGTCATGTTATTACAAGCTGTAATGTTTTTTCAAAGTTTTTAATTTTTTTGTATTCAACTTCAAATGAATTGGAATGGATGGAACAGTGACAACATCTGGGCCAAGAGTTTCTTATAATCATTCAAACTCTTGCAGCATACAACAAATGCTGCCATTCAAATGCTTTTTTTTTTTCCCCCAGAAATTTATGAAATACCAACGTATTACACCATCGTCCTTTGTGAAGAAAGTGTCCGTGCCTATGTCAAGACATCCATTTATTAAAACCCAAAACATTTTAATAAACTTTTATTTTCCAATTTCGTCCAACATTGCAGTATTTACATATTATGCTTCACACAGCTTACATTTTCTTTGTGTTCAGTTCAAGGAGATGGTTGGGACAAAAGCCCACAGTGTAATGTCCTACAATATGTGCTACAAAAATCTACTGAGTTGCCATTGGTTACCATTCAAAGTTATGCATTTATCATTTCTGGAATTGGCATGCAATTTTAAGTTACTATTAAAAAAAAAAACTACAAACATTTTGCGGATTAAATGTTGATTCATTTGAGTTGTCTTTAGTGGACGTTCCTCAGTTTCTTCCTATGTCTTTATACTTGTCTTTATCTTGTTCCTTGTAGTATGGTATCAAAACAGTTGTCTAGATACAATATTATCCAGTAACACATTTGTGTCTTCTTAATATGTAATATATATATACATGTATTTTTACAAATTAAACTTCAGCTTGTTTAACTATTTCTCTGATGGAGGTGAGAGGTAGTGCCAGACTGGTAAAATTAAATTGTGCGAGATTCCCCATCACTGATGATATTGTAGCTCTCTCTGAAGGAGACTCATTCCCCTCATTGACTGGACCTACCATCACTACTCTGTATCAATCGTCACTGGCTATTTTCATCCATTTAAAAGGGCAATAAGAACGAAAACAGTGTCCGAATTAGCCATATTTTGTTTTAATCGGATGCCTCAATACACGATTGAAAGTATTTAATTAATCTCTGTCATTCCATTATACGTTTGAAATAAAAAATAGTCGAAGGAAAGTTTTCTTACAGGCTGGAGAGAGGAGCAACATTGAGAAACACATCACAGCAAAACTATTATCTGTGGCGTAACTAGGATTAGTGCTGCCCTTCCTCCCCCTCAACGAATAGCTGCAGGCGGCCGAAAATGCCTCTCCCAATAGAGAAAAATTACCACAAACCCCCCCCTCTTTATACAATCGTAAAACATTTAAAAATGACTACAAAGTTTGCCACATACAAATTTGAGGACAGCGTGAGAAGGCAGCGTGACGTCATCACACTGTCAGCAGACTGCTCCCAACCCTCATCGATTGGCTGGCTCTCTCCTGTCCTGTGAGGTCACTGCTGGGTGACTCACGTAAGTCATTCGGTTAGCCTGACATGACGTTTTATTTGTCCCATCTATTTTGTGAGGTAGAAGTAGAAGCCTAATTTAAAAGCCCTGTTAGAGGGCGCCCGGCTGCCCCCTCCCCCCGGGGTGGGTAAATAGTGTAATGGAGGGATGGAATTAGGACGTTGATGTTCCATCCCGATCTAAGGAAGTCTGATTGTTAGTGTAAAAAGGATCACACTACTGACCGGCCAAGTGACCTTTGGTTGGATTACTGTCTTTCTCCCCCTCTCCGTTTGTCTCCAGTCAAGTTGCGGGCTGTGGGGGGGGGGGGGGGTTTGCATCCAGCGGGCCGCTTCACGCCCCGTTAACATAAGAAGGGACGATTGGGGCCTCGGCGGGAAGGGGGTACCGGTACTCTGTTTAAATTTATTTTCCCAATCTCCAGTCAAGTTGCGGGCTGTGGGGGGGGGGGTGTTTGCATCCAGCGTGCCGCTTCAC
Source organism: Lymnaea stagnalis (assembly GCA_964033795.1). Lineage (NCBI taxonomy): Eukaryota > Metazoa > Mollusca > Gastropoda > Lymnaeidae > Lymnaea > Lymnaea stagnalis. The sequence goes on along the minus strand of CAXITT010000377.1, from coordinate 242,784 downwards.
GACCCGTTAACATAAGTAGGTACTATTCGGGCCTCAGCGGGAATGGGGTACCGGTACTCTGTTTAAATTTAATTTCCCAAACCACATCTTTGCCAACCCCGAGACCTCATTCTAGCCCAGTAAATACAATAGTTATCCAAAAGATGCACAAATCACCGAAGCTCACTTTCAAATCAGAGTCAGTGGCCTCTATATCCACTGATGATAATAAGGGGGAAATGGGGTGGAGGGCTGCTATAAAGTCGGGTAAACAGGAAATAAGGAGAACAAGGTAGTCAAGGTAAGCCACTGAGGTTAGGCCTACATTAAAAGTTAATATAATTTATGAGGCCCTTGGAAAGACCACCCCGATGTTCTTCGGGTCCCAGAAAGTGGAGACGAGTCACTGCAAGAGGCGATCGCTCCAACCCATTTTTTTTTCTTTTAAACCTCACCCCCGGGCAGGAAACAAATCCACGATACGGGCAATGAGATATTGTAATTATTATTGTTGTTACATTCATTGACTTAGACGCGGTCCCCATTCACCCATGAAAGATGTTTGAATATAAACAAATGACCAAATTCCGCCCTGTGGCGAACTCTCACTGGTGCGCCCCCCTCACATACTCGCTGTCATCATTTTGTACGTATGAAGTCGCACAGTTGCACCCCTTTAGCCTCTTCGTACCCCCTTAGCTTTGCCCCTGCCAGTACACTTATTGAAATTTGAACACAAAAGCTACAAGAAAAATAAAAAATAAACCAGCAACAACAAAAAACGCATCAGCCCTTCTTCGTCTCATAAATAAAATGTGCACAGCTTGGTCAATGTTCATCGTGTGTCCTCGTGTTAACTCATGTCTGGGTCACTCTGGGAGCGGACAAAGGTGTCTATTTTAAAATAAAGCGCCGCTACTCTCGGAGATGATGTCATTGTTCGTCTGCTCATCCTGACTGATCCACCCCACAATCCACCAGGCCCGGCGCACTCGCGAGGGGGCTCCTTGTTAAAAGGAATCAGCCGGTTCAGAAACCAGCAGTCGACTCACGGAGGACCCGTAACGTCTGTGTGAGCCTGGACAAGACTACTGCTAGAATATACTTCTGCCCTGTGCTATTTATTTTGTTTTTCATTACTAGATTAATACTACGAATTATTGTCAACATGGTGAGTTGCTCGTTCTGTTTTAGTCTAAAAAAAAAAATTAAAATTTATGAAATAAAGTTTTTCCATAATTACTTGTAAAAACAAGTGAATAGTCTAAATATAATTTTATAAGTTTTACGGTAAATCCACGTTGGGCTGTGTATTAGACATTTACACCCCCCCCCCCCAACCTTTGTTAGAGTAAAATTTGTTCGATGGATGAATATAAGATTATATGTATTTATATCTTTGATATTGTAATGACTAAAAAAAAGACTTGTTCTATTTATGAATTAGCAAGCATCATCATTTAAATTAGCAACAAAAAAACTTTGACGCCAAATCATTCATACACTATGACAATATGTCAGTTTTGTTAACAAATGTGTCCTACAACTAAATGTTAACTTAGACACGTTTGATTTTACGCAAATGCGGAACAAAACTTTAAAATGGCCACAACAAGGCCCATTCTCAACCCTTGACAAGCTTTCCAAAATTCAATACAAAAAACAGAACAAAAAACCTCCTGATAATCAGAATCAGTTTGAACACTGCAAGCCATGATGCCATGGTGCCATGATGCCATGGTGCCATGATGCCATGGTGCCATGATGCCATGATGCCATGATATATAGCCGCTGCCTAATAAATAGACATGGGTTATCAGTGGCGTAGCGAGGGTGTTTGGCGCCCGGGGACAAGATTCGCGCCCGGGGACAAGATCCATTTTTAGCGCCCCTTTTTCTTTTTTTCAACTCTCAAACCCATTATTTTCATCAATAAAATAATATCAAAGCACATTTTGGCGCCCCTAACTAGCTGGCGCCCGGGGACATCTGTCCCCCCC
>CAXITT010000377.1:227767-240784 GCA_964033795.1 Lymnaea stagnalis | reverse complement strand
TTTTTTTTTCCTTTTTTTTTCTGGTTTTTGTGGTTGGGTTGTGTGTGGGGGGGGGGGGGGGGGGGGTCGGGTGCAGCGGTCACTGCGCTATCCTTCAGCCATATAATTATTTTTTTTTAATAGACAATTCAAACATGAAGGGGCGCTATTTAGTTACGAGTTCTTTCCCCTAATGACGAATCTCATTACGTCACGCCGATGACAGTTACACAATGACCTTACACCTCTCGCGAATACACTTGCAATTGCACGCTAACACAGATAAAAAGCAGGGATACATCGTGTGAGCAGGAGATGCACATTAAGCAGTGGTGAACACACGTCTGGTCCGGCCATTGCAGTGAGTGTGTAGCAGACGTTCTTTGTAGGCTACCCCTGTTAGCGTTGCCAGTGTGCCGTGTTATCGCTTTAAGCCTTTCGGCGGCACCCGTGTGTACGGTATCTGGACCCAAGGGCGTAGCCAGGATCCGTGCAAATGGTGGGGGAAAAAAGGGAGAGGCTGCACATGGTGTGCTACAAATAGAGCTACACCAACAATTCGATTACAGGGCAACGACGTAGGCTGGGGGACAGATAGAGCTACACCAACGATTCGATTACAGGGCAACGACGTAGGCTGGGGGGGGGGGAGGGCTTTAGGAGTTGACCAATTTAATTGAAGTATTCCTTTTCGTTGGTGTGTGTGTGTGTGTGTGTGTGTGTGTAAAAACACCTATCTGAAACAGTTCACCTTTAGCAACTGTTTGGCACATGCACGTCTCAACCAGTTTCACTGTGCACATGCTAGTGATCGTTCAACCGGTGTGTATGTTCAATTTATGTAGGATCTATTTGAGTGAAAGCTTTAAGATATTAAATACTTTTGGGGGGGAAAATATATATATATTCAATTTTAATTTTTTAAAGTTTAGTTTTTATTTTATTGAATTTATTTTTACAAAAATTTATTTTATTTATTTTATCCTTAATTAAATTTTTAATTCAGCTACACGTTGTTAGAAATTTATTCAGACTTGTAAAGAAGGAAGAAAGAAAATTGACCCTAGGTCTAGATTTTATGTATTTATAGTTTTTTTATTTTCTTTCTTTGTATGGAGGGGCTGCCTTTTCGGGTCAACTTCATATATTTATTCCTCGTTGAATGTGGTGGCACAAATATTGGAAACCACCCCCACCCCACCCCCCACCCCCGGGGCACCAGTTACCCTAAGCTACGCCAATGGCCAATGGCAAATTTTGATGAAAAAACAAACAAAATGAGGATCAACTATTTTATAACAATGTCAATATAATTTTGGGGGATCCCAAAACACTTCAGTTAATCCTGCCAAGTTATTATGAATAAAGCTCATTGGAAATCTAGCAAGCGACATGCTGCCGTCAAGCGAAGTTTTGGGCTAAGAAACACGACGTCAAATGTCAAATAATCATAAATCAGCTTCGTAATCGTACTCTTGGGAATGTGCCTCTCATTACATCAAATTATACAAACCCATATCGTTATCACGTGTCATCTTTGCGTCTCTGTCGGAGCCCAACTCTTGTTCATAAATCGCCATGATAAGTTCAACACATGTGCCGGGCAGGTAGCAGGGAGCAGGACTATAAGCCTTTCTGACAGATTTGCCGTGCGTCGGACATTCCAAACCACCCAGGGGCTAGGCTTACCCTGTACCCTGTGTATAGATGGAACATTCCAGATACCGGGCCCACGGAGTGTTTAGTTCCAACTCATGACCGCTGGCTGCTAGCAGGATAAAATAGCAACGGCTCACGCATGGAGTCGTGTTCATATTTAGTGTAAGGACATGGCGAGTAGCGCCCACATGAGATACTGTTCACTCAAGGGGTTATGCACAACGTTAGTGTATGGACATGGCAAGTGGCGTCATTGTGAGATACTGCTCACACACGGGCTTATGCACAACGCTAGTGCACGGACATGGCAAGCAGCATCCACATTAAATTGCTCTCTTAGCGCTAATACTAAGACCTAAAATTAGTTGAATTGTTAAGAGAAAGGCTTTTGTTGAAGAAAATATTGATGCCCTCGAGTACAGACTAGATGTAGAACGGTAAATGGTAAGTTTCTATTTGTTTAAATTATTAATTTTGAATAACCTCAAGCTCCCAACTACACTACACGATTAGAATTGAACAAAAGACATTCTCTTCAAATTATAGAACCTACAGCCTAAATGGACTGAAACCAAATAAAGAAAATACATTTTACATGCATCAAATTAGTGTTTGCCACTGACCCTTTGATTGTAGATGTTCTACTTTTGTCATCGACAATGGAGAGCATCTTGCTATTGTCATTGACAACATAGACGTTTTACTGATGCTTTTGTTTATGTTACCATGGTTACGCCCTTCCTCGAAAAAATGCGTTATAGTTGTAATAATTACAAAAATGTTAGAAAAATGTCACGTCTTATTGTGTAGTAGTGTATTTTAAATGTTCTGGTATTTTTTAATGTTAAGTTGCCCCCCCCCCCCACTTTTTTTTACCTTTGCGTTTATTTTATGACCACAATCCTGACGCCAAGGGTTCGTAACTCTAGTTAATAGCCATCTAAACGTTACATTTATTTTAAATGTTTTGGTATTTTTTAATGTTAAGTTGCCCCCCCCCCCCACTTTTTTTTACCTTTGCGTTTATTTTATGACCACAATCCTGACGCCAAGGGTTCGTAACTCTAGTTAATAGCCATCTAAACGTTACATGACACAGTAGTGTGCCCATAAATTATTCTAACTCCCGGAACGCACCATCACTAAGCATCCCGGGGAGCTAAGTGCCAGCGTCAGTTATAAGAGCGCAGTTATTTATCACAGAGTAAATTCTGATGAGTCAAGAAATTTTTAACTGCCAAAGCGAGAGAAGCTGGCGCTTAAAATACCGCTTTCACTGTTTGCGAGGAGATTATAAGCCTGAAATCCCAAACATTATATAAATCCCTATATATTAATTTAGCCCGCAACTTAAAAAAAATAAAAAAAATATGATGTAGCCTACAGCAAGTGCAAAGTAAGGCCCGAGGGCCTGATGCGGCCTGCCAAAGGTCCACATCCTGGCCGTCGTGGCGGTACCTGGGCAGCCGTGATAAATATGCAACAGCCCAGTAACAGGACATTGATTATCTCATTAGACAAAAGCAGGACTATACTTTTCATGGAAATAATAATAAGTTTATGATGATTACAATAATGATATTATTATTCATTATAAATATAAATTTTATTACAACTTAGACTTACTTAGATATGTGCAGTGTGCGAAGAAATTCTCTTATATTTTCGAACTACAGTCTTGCCCCAAATCGTACCCGAGGAATAGAGAACTCGTCACCCGTTTCAAAAAAGTTATGAGGACCCCTGATCTACCAGCCTAAAATAATGGGCCCGCATTTCTATTATTATCCGTAATAGTATTAGGCCTACTAATACCATTACCATGCAGAGTACAAATCAAGTTTTCAATCTCATTGACACTGCCCCAGGGCATCCACCAACTATACAAGGAGCTACCATTTTTATGTTTTAGCTACCCTTCTCTAACCCCTGGTCAAACTTATTCAATCTGCATTATTGTCTCTCCCCCCCCCCCCCCAATGTGACATAGCGCGAGTGCATTTCCATACATGTTGGCCAAGCAGGCGTGCAAATTGGAAACGCATGTTGGGAGCTTTACTGCCTTGAGCACGGCATCCAACCGGATGGCCAAATGCCATCAGACAAAACCGTCGGGAGTGGAGACGATTCTTTCAACACTTTCTTTAGCGAGACTGGAGCTGGAAAACACGTCCCCCGGGCCATCTTCGTAGACCTTGAACCAACCGTTGTAGGTGAGTTATTTCAGTGGAAGGAATAAAGGTTTGGGCCTGGTGGGTCTCTTGTCTTTTGGACCTAAATGTTATTTTCAAAACATTTTCCAGAGAATTATATTTGATACATTTTAGAAGTAGGCCAGCCATGCCAAAGATTGCAGGTAGCATGCGCTCCTCCATTAATAATGTCACGGTGGCTCCCCCTATGGAACAAAATGTGTGTGGGGTGGGGGTGTCACGAATTTTTGAAGATGTGATTAGAGGGTGCCTAATTTTTAAAACAAATGTGTGACCATAAAAAAGGAAAAGGGGTGGGTGTAAAAGATGCTAAAATAGCATGATGCCATTTACCGATGGTCTCCAGGTGGTCTGCAAAGTGATATGTGTTACATTATGTAATTAGTATTGCCACCGGTAGAGAAAATGCTTTAAAAATATGACTAAGCAGGTGTGTTTCAGAACTTTCCCCTGAAGTTGGGCCATAGAATAGAATTTTGCGAGACGAGGCTCCTAGAATTTAAAACCTTCAAAGGCATATTGCTAATTTGGGGTGGTGTTTTCGAGGTTACACAGCTCTGACTGACTGCATTCTGCAAGCAGGGCCTACTTCATAGCAGTTTTTCGATAGACACAACAAAGAGTTATTACCAGTAGACTACACTCTTTTTCTACTACGAGAATAAGCTCTAACTTATTAAACAGTTGGAGAGAAAAGTCGAAAGTAATTACATTTTGAATTTAAAAGAATATTTATTGCAGAATCATTTTAATATTCTCTTCAACACCACCAGATGAAGTGCGCAACGGTATTTACCGCCAGCTCTTTCACCCAGAACAGCTGGTCACCGGCAAAGAGGATGCTGCCAACAACTATGCACGAGGCCATTACACCATTGGCAAAGAAATTGTGGACCTTGTTCTTGACAGAATCAGAAAACTTGCAGACCAGTGTACGGGGCTACAAGGTTTTCTCATATTCCACTCATTCGGGGGTGGCACTGGATCAGGCTTCACATCTCTACTCATGGAGAGACTAAGTGTTGACTATGGTAAAAAGTCCAAGTTGGAGTTTTCCATTTATCCAGCACCACAAGTAAGTATTAGTATTAGGATGTTAACTGATGTTTTATTTAACAAGTTTTCCATAGCAATTTGCTTATACATTCGCTTAAGTTTTGCTTGTATTATGGATTAAAGTTCCTCTGAATATATGACATGGAGTCTGGTAAAAAAGGAATACACATACATACAGTAGAATTTTTCAAATGCAGTTGATAAGCTGTCATGAGAATTTTGGTTTGAAAATATAGGCTATTAAAAAAGAAGGTTAGAAATCTTTTATAATTTTAATCATTGTATGGGCTTCAAACACACAGAAAATATGCAAGTCATTATTACATCCAATCCAAGCAGATTTAAATTATAAAATGGACCCTATTATTAATATAATGTCGTTAATATAATGTCTCATCCTTAGATAGATTTGTTGCTATGAGTTTATTGGTACATAAATTATTGAGCAACTATTTTATATTTGAACAGGTATCTACTGCTGTTGTAGAACCATACAATTCAATCCTGACTACCCATACCACACTTGAGCACTCAGACTGTGCCTTTATGGTTGACAATGAAGCCATTTACGACATTTGCCGCAGAAATATTGACATTGAGCGTCCATCCTACACCAATCTGAACCGATTGATTGGACAGATTGTGTCCTCAATTACTGCTTCACTACGATTTGACGGAGCATTGAATGTTGATTTGACTGAATTCCAAACCAACTTGGTCCCTTATCCTCGTATTCATTTTCCTCTGGCCACTTATGCTCCGGTGATTTCTGCTGAGAAGGTAAATAAATTTTATGGCTATTTGAAGCGTTCTCTAAGATGACAAGGTTACAAGTGTACATGCTCTTCAATGCTCCTCAATGCTCTTCAATGCTTGTTAACTACATTTTAAATCCTTTAGTTTAAATCTTTTCAAACATAAGTTCTATTAATCATTTTTTTTTTTAGGTCAGGACGGTTTTATTATAATTTTTTTTAAAAAGTTCTATTGTTTTATTTGCCCAATAAGTAAAATATAAATGAATAATTAAAAATGATTAAGTGTATGTTAATTAGTTTTGAAAAATTTATATGCATAAAACTAAAAATCTTTTTCAGGCATATCATGAACAACTCTCTGTTGCGGAAATAACAACAGCCTGCTTTGAGCCATGTAATCAATTGGTTAAATGTGATCCTCGTCATGGCAAGTATATGGCTTGCTGCATGTTGTATAGAGGTGATGTGGTGCCTAAAGATGTCAATGCCGCAATTGCTGCTATAAAAACCAAGCGTAGTATTCAATTTGTAGACTGGTGTCCTACTGGCTTTAAGGTAAGATAGTTTACAACAAATTGAATTTTAAAAAAAAATGTATGGTACCAGTACAATTATTAAATATTTTTATTAATGATTAAAATAGCTTTTTTTTTTTTTCTTTTACATTTTATCCCATGAAGTTCCCCATCAATTTATGGGAATTTAACGCGTTTATCAAGTCCAGAAGATTATGATAGCATTGTCATATTTATTTCTCAATAAATCTGAACCGATAATTTTTTTCTTGTCAGAAAAATTAAGCTCTTTGATATTGTCTTTCTCAGGTTGGAATAAATTATCAGCCGCCAACAGCGGTACCTGGTGGTGATTTGGCCAAGGTCCAGCGGGCTGTTTGCATGTTGAGCAACACCACAGCCATTGCCGAAGCCTGGGCAAGACTTGATCACAAATTTGATCTTATGTATGCCAAAAGAGCATTTGTCCACTGGTAAGTTTTGCTAAACTCATAAACTCAAGACAGGGCCGGCCCGACGGTTGCTTGCGCCCTGTGCAAGCTCAACTTTGGGACACTTTATAATAAGTTTAATCATTAAAGGAAAAAACTAGTAATTCGGTAATGAGTTTATTACCTGTGTTTTTGTTTATTGTTTATTTTTTAAAAAAAACATTTGTAATAAACTCATTACCAAATAAATAGTTTTTTTTCCTTTAATGATTATACTTATAAGGGGCACCAAAGTTAAGCCCTGTGCGAAGTACCCGTTCGGCGCCCTCCTCCCTCTATCCAAATTAAGAATGCAGCTTTCATTGTATGAAACTCATTGTATAAAAAACGATTGTACGAAAAGTTAGAATACCGTTTCTTGACCCCGGACCCGAGGTTCACACTTCACTATAATAAACTAAGGGAATTTAAATATTTTCTGGCCAAGGCGCCCTGTGTGAAGGCACAGGTTGCACAACTTAAGGCTGGCCCTGCTCAAGATGAGACAAATGTTGGATGCCATGAAAAATTATCTCCATGCTGTCAGGGGGACAGGCAGCCAATATTAAACCAAAAATTTATTGATTGAAGTAACTCTCAGCATTTGCAACTAATCCCCACAATTGAAGTTTATTTAAATTATATTGTTCTCCTTATTGAGACATAAAGTTTTCTTCTTTTAATAGGTATGTGGGTGAAGGAATGGAGGAAGGTGAATTCTCTGAAGCTAGGGAGGACCTGGCTGCACTGGAAAAAGACTATGAAGAGGTTGGAGTTGATTCTGCTGATGGTGGTGGTGGTGGCGGTGGTGATGAAAATGAAGAAGAGGAGTACTAACAGAAATACAATTTTAAAGTAAATGGACCAAACATTTTGTGCTGTTGATCTATAAATTATGTCAATGTCATTGATTTTATTACCAAAAATAAATTTAATTATTTTATTTATTATCATTAATTTATGAGTGTCTGTGTGTTGACATTGCAATGTTCAGGGTGCTATATTTTTGCATTAATTGTAATATTGCCTCTCTTTTTTGGTTTGAATATTAAATATTATATTGAGCAGCAAACTCAAATATCAAATATAATGTGTCAGGTATTTTAAAAATATTTTAATTTTAATCATAGAAAGGAAAGAATTTATAATTGCAAAAAATATATGATTCACAACTGGAAAAAAAATCAAATTAATTTACACATTTTCAACTTGCATGAAACTTCTGGAGTATATTGGGAAAGTTTTCCACATGCAATTTTCAATAACATCATGTTTCCTAGCACATAATAAGCTATCAAGAAAATTGCAGCTTCATGAATTAAAATATTCTGTGAGGTGCCTAAAAAAAAAATATTGTATTAACAGATGAGTTATAAAGTTTTGGACCACCATTTTATAAGTGCCTATCATGTTGTAGCCATTAAACATTTTTAAGTCATATAATTTGTGCTAATTGTGCTTACATCTTGTTGCTTAAACTGAAACAGCTTCATTCACTGTATCAGTGACATGTCATATGACCATGGGAAACATCTAGCATGAAATAAATTTAACTAAGTAAATAATGTTTTTTTGTTTCTTTTTATATATCACTTTTCTCAAGACTGCAAAATTATTTATATAAATATGTTTTTCTTTTCTTTTTCTATACCACTATTTCATTATTTATTAGTAATAACAAAATTATTATTTATATATAATCCAAATCACCCTTATACAATGAACAAAACCTGTCTTGGGGAATAAACTTGCCAAACTAATATCAAACTGACCCAAGTTTGAGAAGTGAAATGTTTTCCCAGTCATTTTCTATTTTCAATTTCAAGGTTTTTTTTAACCATTAAAGTGAAATCAGGATTTCTGTTATATATAATATAGTAGATTCTACTTATATAAAAAATATACATCAGATTTAGGACTAAATAAATTTAGTTGCACATCAAAACTAAAGGGAACGGTATTGAACTTCATGCAGTATTACATAAAATAAAGCTAAAACCATCATTGTCAATTTAAAAATTCAAAATTATTTTAGTTAATAAACATAAACCATGACATTTTCAATGCTTCAAAATGCCTAAGAGATTTCTTCCCTCCCCCAAAATTGTATGCATCATTCGGTACAGGACTACATTAAAATTTGTGTCTTTTAAGTATATAAAAAAAAAACGATTTTAATATTACAACGATCCTTGATACATTAAAAGCTCTAAAAATTTGATTATAGGACACACAATTTTCATTCGCAAAGACTACAACATACACAACTTGAACTTAACTTGATAAAAATAATTGACAAACACATAAACGTAAAATACATTGAGCATAATGTATGTACACAAAACATATATTCTGAAAACACACATCTATTTAATTTTTAAAGGGATGCAACATTTTTAATATCCACATTTCCATTAGACACAGTTTAATGGAATGTTATTGAAGCTGCCCATCATTAGGCACAGTTTAATGGAATGTTATTGAAGCTGCCCATTGTCAGCGGTGGAAGTAAAGAGATATAAATAAACTTGAATCAGCAAAATAGGCAATATTTTAACACATAGCTGTCATTACATATTATTGCTTGTTTATCACGATGGGCCACTACCAACTGCCTACATGCTGTATCAGATAGTGACGGTAAATAAAAAAATTGCTTTTGGAACATTATTTATTATTTATTTCCTTCTTGTTACTGGAACGTAATGTGTAATGCAGCGAACAACAAGAAAAGCTAGTCTAGTAGATGCTTGGTATAACCCAGGTAAAACCACTCCCTTTTCCAACACCTAGAAAATATACTGTTTTGACAAGTTCTCACCAAGGAGAGATCTCAACTTATCACAGGCCCTAAGGTTGTAACTGAAGCAGTGAGTTAACTTAAAAAAAAAAAACATAATAATTTGTGATGCAGTGACAATTATTTCAATATAGTTCAAATACACAAAAAAATTGTTGAAGTAAACTTAAAACAAAATGTATCAATCATATATATATATATATACATACATTCAGTTTACACACACACATATATATAAGAATGTATGTGTGTGTGTGTATATATATATATATATATATATATTTTTAAAAAAAAATTATTTATTTATAACAGTGACACAACTGCTCATAATATTGTTGGACAAGAATTCAAAATGTACATACAATGTTTCAAACTGCCTTGAAGAGTATCAATGAAAATGGAGAGTTCCCTTAAAGGGACAATGATAATGAGCCATTACAAACAAGTGTATTTAAATGTCAGTTATGAATGAAAACAAGAAGACTAGCCATGAGCTTAACACCAAATGCAATATATTGAGTTTAAAATAATAAAATTTACGTTGCCAACATTTTTGAAACAAAACTATTTTGCATTCATAATTTTACCAGCCAATTTTTATCCTTATTTTTTTATGCTTTGAAAAAAACAAAAAAAACAACAGTGTTTGACGCATCTTCATAATAAAACTATGATCTATAATAAACTTATTTACTAAACTGTTAATTATAATACACATATTTTCACAATGCTCTGCATGGAAGAGCACCAGCAACAAAGTTTAATATTAAATTTTGAAACAGCTCAAAATGTACATTAAACTTTGGCGGTGATCAATGTTACAAAAATCAAACAATCACTCTTGAAGGTCAATATTGTCATTAAGTGAGTGAGAGAGTTTTTAAAAGGTATCCGATGGCTGATTTTTTCAGTTGAGAACTACCTAAGGTACATTACATTTTTTGTTTGTACATTTTTCTTGTTTTAAAAAAATGTTGTCATGCTAATAATATTTGTTCATGTGCTGCAACTGATTATGTAGCCTACAATGTCATTAAAACGCATTTATATTTATTTGGATATATGGAAGAATCTTGTCTCATCATCTATTATAGAGATATATAGCTGTTGTTAAATTTTGATTATAGTGAAGTTGATCCTGCTGATATAGCCAATTATAGTATTATTTATTTTTAATTAAAAAAAAAAAAAAAACTTTATGCCGACACTCTTAACGAAAATACATATTTACATGTACTTTCTGACCAAATCAAAGAGTTCTCTGTAATTAATCACAATTCACATTAAACAAGTTTCAAGTCTCACTGCTGACACAAAACTCTCCAGACTGTGTAGAAAATCAACAACATACTGATGCCAGGGACAAGTTTTTCTCCAGCATCTAAAGAGAGCAAATGATAAGAAGCATTGTAATAAATCTGATGATTACAGACTAAACTAAAACACGTTAACTAAAAAGTTTCAACTCAGTGCACATATTTAATATATATATTATTATATTTATTCTTTCCCAAATCGATTCTCTTCATCTATGTCATTCTAAATTAAATGGGTGCAGTACATCAATATCTAATTAAATGTCAGCCTATATAAATGGGAACTGTAATCCATATCTCCATTTATGTCAGGTTTTAGTACATCAATGTCACCATTTATTTCAGGAACAATAATAAATATATTTTGTTTCAGGTTAGTTTTCTAGATATTTTTAAGATAGATAAAAAGGGTAATATTAAAATTTATTTTGTATAAACCTCTGTGACACCCACAACCCCTTTTTTCTCTCCCCCCCCCCTCCCTATACTAGTATAAGAAAGCATATCATTTAATAAACTGAAAATATATTGAGAATATTTGCAAGATATGAGCAATTAAAATAACAGATTTTATAGGTATTTTTTTTTTTCTAGATATTTTTAAGATAGATAAAAAGGGTAATATTAAAATTTATTTTGTATAAACCTCTGTGACACCCACAACCCCTTTTTTCTCTCCCCCCCCCCCTCCCTATACTAGTATAAGAAAGCATATCATTTAATAAACTGAAAATATATTGAGAATATTTGCAAGATATGAGCAATTAAAATAACAGATTTTATAGGTATTTTTTCAAACTGGTTATTAGTTGCTTATCATATTATCATACAGTATTAATTTTAATAAGGATTATTTTGCAATAACATAAAATTGCATCTAATATAAAGTTAATATTATATTCTGTGAGATGTCAAAACACCAGGAGTCGCTTCTTTTTAATATCAGGTTGGTTACAAGTGTTTGATAGCAATGGAACAACTTGACCAAAGCCACATTCTACGAAGCAAAGGTTTTAAAATGATTTAAATAAACAAAACTTTGCCCTTTTCCAACACAAAAGAAATGTAATTGACTTTAAAATATTAGAAATTTCACTGCATGTCCAGAAATTCTGTTTATTGATTTGAGTGATTAAATCTAGCTTGCATTTGAGTGACTGAATCTAGCTTGAGTTCATTAAATCCCTCTACAGCTAAACGAAATATATATTTATTTTTTAATGTATGTGATTGTCACATCAACATCAGTGTAATTCACTTTAACATTAAAGTTAAATGAGTCTTACCGATCAATTAAAGAGTCATGAGTCATTACTAATAACACTAACAAGTTGCATTTTGTTGCAAAAATCTGACAGTCATTATGCAGTCTTAGTAACTTTCGACGCTGTTCTCACCAACACACAGCCAATATTTTTATCTATTCTAGTATAGTCTTATAACTTTAGTACATTCATAAAGTTAATTAGTGTCCTAAGTGATTTCACAATTGAATTTTTTATTCCGCTTAAAAAATTTTTAAAGTAACAAATCACTGCCTATACTTAAAACTATTATTCGTTATTCTAATTTTAAAAATTCATTTATTGTTCTTTGATATTTTTGATCTAATAGTGTTGTTGCTGCCAACGACTTACTGCAACTGGCATCACTAGCATCCTTTTGGAAGTGTCTGAGTTCAGCATCTTTGTGACTTTGGGTTTCTGTGCTGCATTCCCCTTTTTTCAAACAGGCTATAACTTGGGCAATAACACTGTGGAGAAAATAAAAAAAAAAACATGGGATCACAACACGGAGCCAATCATGGATTAAGATTAAATATTTATTATCAATGCTTACAAAAGATTATTTGCCATTAATTAGGCCTACTTTTTTTATTTTCTGAACTTTCAAACCCATTAGGAATATTTAAAAAAAAAAAGATTTGTGTGCAGTACAGATAAATTACCTTATGTCTAAATATTTAACTTAAAATAAAATATGCCACATCACAAGGCCTCACCTTGCTCCAACACCACCCCCCCCCCCTTTTTAAAAGTACGCCATGGTTTGTTTTGTAAGACATATCAAACAAAACTGTGGCTAACTTAAAAGTATAATTTTCTAACATTGCTCTCTCTCTACCAATAGCCCCCTTTTTTTCTTCTTGTTTTTGATTGTTGAAAAGTTACAACATTTGCCCAACTCAGATTAACCACACCACCCACTCACCCTCCATCCCTCCCTCCCCCCCCCCCCCCCCCCCCCCCCC
>CAXITT010000377.1:164262-215194 GCA_964033795.1 Lymnaea stagnalis | reverse complement strand
CCCCCCCCCCCCCCCTTTCCCCTTCCGGAACATGACGTACTTTATGGACGGCTAAATATTCTACACAAGAAAATACACATTAATTGCTTCAACCATTTAATAATAAAAATAATAAATCTTAAGAAACATACATAAATAAAAAGTATTACAATTTTAAGGAAGACTTTTGGTCACAACCTTTGAAATTTGGCGTAAAAGCTGTTCGTAGAAATTCTCCGAGACGCTGATTGATTTCTTAAAGTGTGCATAGTTTGATTCTTGCACGAGTTTCCTAAATTCAATTATAGAAGTAGATGTGTGATTATTTCTGGTGATGTGACCAGGCAATAGTTCTTTGATAAAACTGACGATTTCTAGCGATATGACCACCTATAGTCCTTTGATAAAATTGATTATTTCTAGTGACGTGACCAGGAATAGTTCTTTGATAAAATTGATTATTCCTAGTGAATGAGCTAGAATCCACCAAGTAAATTTATTTATGAAAACAACGCCATTGTATTTTTTTTAAACGTATAAATTCATTTATTTTCACACTGAAGTTTGCGTCCTTGAGACAAAACAACATAAACCCTTTTTTTTTTTTTAAAGCAACTTTTCCAAACTGTAATATCGCTTTAAAACGTTTACCTGTATGCACGTATCATCAACATATCACGTGTGCACAGTTTCAATATTCACCGCCAGGATATTTGGAGAAGAACAAAACAAAACAAAAAAGAGTGGGAGAGTGGGTGGGGAGGGAGGAATCGTATCGGGAACTTGATCGAAAGAAATTTGGTCGACGGTAAATTGATCGATGGTAATGTGATCGGACGGAAATTCGGTCGAATCTTTTGCTCAGTTTCTACGTTAAAACTTTGCTTAAAATTTCTTTTTGAACGCATTATTTTGTTTCACTATATAGTATAGTGCGTTCAAAAAGAAATTTGATGAACATTTGAACGTGTGAGCTGAAAAAAAAAAAAGATTCGACCAAATTTCCGTTCGATCAAATTACCGTCGATCAATTTACCGTCTACGAAATTTCTTTCGATCAAATTTCCGGTAACCGTGATTTGATAGACCTAATTTTTGGAAGCCAGTGTGGGGGTCGGGGGGGGGGGGCATACTCTTTTTTTTTTTTGATCTTCCAAAAGGCCCCAATTAGTCTAGCGTCAAAGGTTGTTTCAATCAGCGTGTGTGCGCAGCGTACGTAGTGAGGAGCTGGACTGGGACAAGAGAGGCATCTACGGTATTTGGTCATTGGCCAGGGCAGAGATCACTTGGGTATTCACTGAGTAATTACTTCGTGACAACTGACTCTCCTTGGTGAATAGTAGTCTCCAAGTGCAGAGGTTTTCAATTTTTTTTATTTTTTTTTTTAAACAAGGGACCTGATCAGTGTTCATCAGATAATGTCGGGGGCCGGAAAATATGAAAGAATTCTATGCACACTGCACGTACCTCAATTCTATGATCACTGCACATTTCTCAATTCTATGCCCACTGCACATATCTCAATACTATGCCCACTGCACATATCTCAATTCTATGCACACTGCACATATATTATTTCTATGCACACTGCACATATCTCAATTCTATGCACACTGCACATCTCAATTTTCTAAAGTTAACTTTAAACAAAAACAAAACAAGCAATGTTTTCATTGAACTTGTTTGGACTACAAGCCTTCATCAGTTTAAACACAAAAATTACATACCTTGAAAGCTTGCATAAACATTAGGCCGCACTAACCCCCCCCCCCCCCGCGCCCCTTTCCGGCCCATTAAAACATGTTTTTCTTTCCTCTTCCTTCAGAAAATGTCTGGGTATTCCCGCACCGTCTTGAACACTGCTTTGAAGCTCAGCTTTGAAAGAAAGAGTGGAGAGTGGCCACAGGTCCCTTACTAACACCACAAAGAAAAGCTTCTTCTGTCTAGACCAGTGGTCGGGAAATCGCGGCTAGCGAGCCGCCTGCAGTTCTTCAACGACAAGAATGCGGCTCGGCCAGAAATCGGTTTTGACTTGAAAAACATGGTTCTTGACAAGAAATTTGGCTCTCAAATTTTTTAAAAAATCGTCCTGCTTCTGATTTTTGTTTCATTTGACTAATGAGTTTGCCGACTACTGGTCTAGACAGTTACAAATGAGCTCCGTGGATAAGCAGAATGTAGGAACTAACATTTTGTATCATTTTTTTTTTTAGTTGAGGTATATAAGAATAACAGTGAAATCAATGGTAATATGTCATAAATGAACATACCAAGAAGGATCGATATCACCCATGATCTCCTCCTGTAATCTGACGTCATCATGGCGGTGTTGACTCCCTAACTGCACGATCAGTGGTGCGGTCTAGGCTGATCTTGTCAAATGTCTTGTCCTTTAAAAGATGTACCGTCCTTCATCGAAAACAGCTTCTTTTAAACGCCTTGAAAGTCTTGAACACAGCAGTTCAGCATGAGAACACACTGAAAGAAGTCACTCAGGTACCAGTACGGGTTATTTTTTTAGTCCTAATGGTCTAATTGTAGGCCCAGGTGAAAGTTGTTCGCATGTCAACAGCCAGGTAGGTAGTCCGCTGTTAAACGGTGTCAACTAGTCGTGGTGGGATGTAAACAATCGATGAGTCATCTTGGGGGCTGGGGAAGACGTTACAAGTAGAGTTATTCAGAGGAAATAATGGTAACTGGGTCATGACGGATCAAAGCATTGCAACTAACATCAAGAGGTTGGGGCGGGGGGCGGGGCAAAGCATCGTTAAGTGATAAATGTGTGATTTTTGTTTCAGCCTGAATGGGATTGTGGGATGAGGCGTAACAATTGTTGGATTGGGCGTAACAAAACAGCATTATAAAAGTTAAAACTAAGCGTAGGTTAAAGACTGATTTCCCTTTGCAGCATTTCTAAGCGTTAGTTGTCTTCTTTGGTTTTTTTTTTAGCTTTGAATGTTCCTAAATCCAGAACTATTTCTTGCTATTCCAAGTTGAACCAGCACAAGGCGGGGACTAGATTTATTCGTAACTCTTATATACAGTGGGATCACTGGGAGCGCGGGCCGCACCGAGTATCACCCTTACGGGGGGGGGGGTGAAAGGGGGGGGGGGGAGGAAGGTTGATCGGACGGAAATTCGGTCGAATCTTTTGCTCAGTTTCTACGTTAAAACTTTGCTTAAAATTTCTTTTTGAACGCATTATTTTGTTTCACTATAAAGTATAGTGCGTTAAAAAAGAAATTTGATGAACATTTGAACGTGTGAGCTGAAAAAAAAAAAAAGATTCGACCAAATTTCCGTTCGATCAAATTACCGTCGATCAATTTACCGTCTACGAAATTTCTTTCGATCAAATTTCCGGTAACCGTGATTTGATAGACCTAATTTTTGGAAGCCAGTGTGGGGGTCGGGGGGGGGGGCATACTCTTTTTTTTTTTTGATCTTCCAAAAGGCCCCAATTAGTCTAGCGTCAAAGGTTGTTTCAATCAGCGTGTGGGCGCAGCGTACGTAGTGAGGAGCTGGACTGGGACAAGAGAGGCATCTACGGTATTTGGTCATTGGCCAGGGCAGAGATCACTTGGGTATTCACTGAGTAATTACTTCGTGACAACTGACTCTCCTTGGTGAATAGTAGTCTCCAAGTGCAGAGGTTTTCAATTTTTTTTATTTTTTTTTTTAAACAAGGGACCTGATCAGTGTTCATCAGATAATGTCGGGGGCCGGAAAATATGAAAGAATTCTATGCACACTGCACGTACCTCAATTCTATGATCACTGCACATTTCTCAATTCTATGCCCACTGCACATATCTCAATACTATGCCCACTGCACATATCTCAATTCTATGCACACTGCACATATATTATTTCTATGCACACTGCACATATCTCAATTCTATGCACACTGCACATATATTATTTCTATGCACACTGCACATATCTCAATTCTATGCACACTGCACATCTCAATTTTCTAAAGTTAACTTTAAACAAAAACAAAACAAGCAATGTTTTCATTGAACTTGTTTGGACTACAAGCCTTCATCAGTTTAAACACAAAAATTACATACATTGAAAGCTTGCATAAACATTAGGCCGCACTAACACCCCCCCCCCACGCCCCTTTCCGGCCCATTAAAACATGTTTTTCTTTCCTCTTCCTTCAGAAAATGTCTGGGTATTCCCGCACCGTCTTGAACACTGCTTTGAAGCTCAGCTTTGAAAGAAAGAGTGGAGAGTGGCCACAGGTCCCTTACTAACACCACAAAGAAAAGCTTCTTCTGTCTAGACCAGTGGTCGGGAAATCGCGGCTAGCGAGCCGCCTGCAGTTCTTCAACGACAAGAATGCGGCTCGGCCAGAAATCGGTTTTGACTTGAAAAACATGGTTCTTGACAAGAAATTTGGCTCTCAAATTTTTTAAAAAATCGTCCTGCTTCTGATTTTTGTTTCATTTGACTAATGAGTTTGCCGACTACTGGTCTAGACAGTTACAAATGAGCTCCGTGGATAAGCAGAATGTAGGAACTAACATTTTGTATCATTTTTTTTTTTAGTTGAGGTATATAAGAATAACAGTGAAATCAATGGTAATATGTCATAAATGAACATACCAAGAAGGATCGATATCACCCATGATCTCCTCCTGTAATCTGACGTCATCATGGCGGTGTTGACTCCCTAACTGCACGATCAGTGGTGCGGTCTAGGCTGATCTTGTCAAATGTCTTGTCCTTTAAAAGATGTACCGTCCTTCATCGAAAACAGCTTCTTTTAAACGCCTTGAAAGTCTTGAACACAGCAGTTCAGCATGAGAACACACTGAAAGAAGTCACTCAGGTACCAGTACGGGTTATTTTTTTAGTCCTAATGGTCTAATTGTAGGCCCAGGTGAAAGTTGTTCGCATGTCAACAGCCAGGTAGGTAGTCCGCTGTTAAACGGTGTCAACTAGTCGTGGTGGGATGTAAACAATCGATGAGTCATCTTGGGGGCTGGGGAAGACGTTACAAGTAGAGTTATTCAGAGGAAATAATGGTAACTGGGTCATGACGGATCAAAGCATTGCAACTAACATCAAGAGGTTGGGGCGGGGGGCGGGGCAAAGCATCGTTAAGTGATAAATGTGTGATTTTTGTTTCAGCCTGAATGGGATTGTGGGATGAGGCGTAACAATTGTTGGATTGGGCGTAACAAAACAGCATTATAAAAGTTAAAACTAAGCGTAGGTTAAAGACTGATTTCCCTTTGCAGCATTTCTAAGCGTTAGTTGTCTTCTTTGGTTTTTTTTTTAGCTTTGAATGTTCCTAAATCCAGAACTATTTCTTGCTATTCCAAGTTGAACCAGCACAAGGCGGGGACTAGATTTATTCGTAACTCTTATATACAGTGGGATCACTGGGAGCGCGGGCCGCACCGAGTATCACCCTTACGGGGGGGGGGGAGAAAGGGGGAGGGGGAAGAAAGGGGGAAGAAAGGGGGAGGGGGGAAGAAAGGGGGAGGAGGGAAGAAAGGGGGAGGGGGAAGAAAGGGGGAAGAAAGGGGGAGGGGGGAAGAAAGGGGGAGGAGGGAAGAAAGGGGGAGGGGGAAGAAAGGGGGAAGAAAGGGGGAGGGGGGAAGAAAGGGGGAGGAGGGAAGAAAGGGGGAGGGGGAAGAAAGGGGGAAGAAAGGGGGAGGGGGGAAGAAAGGGGGAGGAGGGAAGAAAGGGGGAGGGGGAAGAAAGGGGGAAGAAAGGGGGAGGGGGGAAGAAAGGGGGAGGAGGGAAGAAAGGGGGAGGGGGAAGAAAGGGGGAAGAAAGGGGGAGGGGGGAAGAAAGGGGGAGGAGGGAAGAAAGGGGGAGGGGGAAGAAAGGGGGAAGAAAGGGGGAGGGGGGAAGAAAGGGGGAGGAGGGAAGAAAGGGGGAGGGGGAAGAAAGGGGGAAGAAAGGGGGAGGGGGGAAGAAAGGGGGAGGAGGGAAGAAAGGGGGAGGGGGAAGAAAGGGGGAAGAAAGGGGGAGGGGGGAAGAAAGGGGGAGGAGGGAAGAAAGGGGGAGGGGGAAGAAAGGGGGAGGGGGAAGAAAGGGGGAGGAGGGAAGAAAGGGGGAGGGGGGAAGAAAGGGGGAGGTTTCCATGACCCCATCATGAAAAAAAAATGCTAATCACAGGTCAATACAAGAACACGGTGTCAGTAGAGCAAATTTCCGACAGAGCATTACGCCACCAGAATCCCCAGGTCAATACAAGAACACGGTGTCAGTAGAGCAAATTTCCGGCAGAGCATTACGCCACCAGAATCCCCAGGTCAATACAAGAACACGGTGTCAGTAGAGCAAATTTCCGGCAGAGCATTACGCCACCAGAATCCCCTGATACCAGAAACGGGGTGCCACCAAAAACCGTCTGTTGGGGGATTAAATAAGTTTGAAAATCGCCGTTGCTCGTAAAAAAATCTACGATATTGTTTGCAAACGCGCCCATGAATGTCCAATTGTTGCACAGGATGAAGCAGAATTTATTAAAGGTTTATGCTGAAGTTTTTTTTTGTTTGTTTTTTTAAATTCTTAATTGGAACGTATTTTAAAGTAAATTTGATCACTAAAGTAAATTTGAACACTAAAAGTATTCAAATGAAAAGAAATACCAAAGGCTACCACGTAAAAATAATAAGGTACTCTACGTACTAAACTACTACACTACACAAACGAAGTCACCGGGAGGGTTAATGAACCCAAATGCACATTCGGCACTATGGACACATTTAATACTACAGGACCTACAGGTGTGTTGCATTGAAAACGGTAAACGTTGGTAGCAAAAGTTAGGCTACTCAACAAAAGAAACTGAATCCTAAATTAATGAATTATTGGAGCGGTTCTCAACCTGTGGGTCACGAC
The DNA here is from genome assembly GCA_964033795.1 of Lymnaea stagnalis. Taxonomy (NCBI): domain Eukaryota; kingdom Metazoa; phylum Mollusca; class Gastropoda; family Lymnaeidae; genus Lymnaea; species Lymnaea stagnalis. The sequence goes on along the minus strand of CAXITT010000377.1, from coordinate 208,345 downwards.
CCTTTCGGGGTCAAACGACCCTTTTACAGGGGTCGCCTAAGCCATCGGGAAACACATATACCCTACAGTTACGACGTAGCAAGGTAAATAATTTTGAAATTGGTGGTCGTCAAAACATAAGGAAATATGTTGAAGGGTCGCGGCATTAGAAAGGTTTTGAACCTCTGAATTAACGGATGGAGGTATGGGACGTCTAGGGGAGAAATCCAAGGGGATGGCGAGGCACCATGACTTGACCGTACCGGGTGACTCCACCTCAGTGGCGCCCCTGTTTCTGTTTATTTATATATGCCTTGGGTCAGTGCTTTCCGAACGTTTTAAGTTGATGACACAATTCCGTGACATGGTAGGTCGGTTTGACCATTTTATCGGGGTCAAGACATTTTAAGACATAAAGACGCAATAGATATAAATTGTTACAGCAATCTCAAATGTTCCGCTATTAGCGCGCTATTGAAGGCGGAGAAAGACCCTAGATCTGAGTATCTCTTACCAACAGAGGCGTGGGAAGTGAAGGGGGTGCGGAGGGGGCAGTCCGCCCCTTACATTGAGGGGCGAAAAGCTTGACCCGCCCGGGTCGCAACTTACCCTGGCTACTCCACTGCATACCAATACTCCGGGACGATTTCTCAGGTGAGAAGAGGCGTATTTCTGAAGACCTTGACCCTTGCTAACGTCACTCGTAATGGATGGACTCTCTCTCTCTCTCTCTCTCTCTCTTTCACACAAACACTCGCTCTTTCTCTCTCTCACACTCACACACACACGAACACAAACCGGAACAAAAGTAAAAACCTGTCATGCGCTAACCGAGTAAGCCAGGGTAACTGATAAACACGGAGGCGGCCTCCCTCCAGTCGAAGTCCAAGCTTCAGAAGCTTGTCACACAAATCACAACACGTTATCAGACACGTGACTTGTGTTCAGTTAAAGCTTGCTCTTCTTAGGCACCAGAGCAATTTCCGATCCGAAATGAACACGGCGCTTGAATCAACAAATGGTTTGCTGATGGGTGACATACATCTACAAAAATGGGGGGAGGGGGGGAGGGGGGCACAGGGCACGAAAGCCCCCGTTGATCCCTTTTCCAGGATGGGGAACATCCAATGTGACCAGTACATGGCCTCATTTTTCATACGTGAGTGTTAGGGCACACATTGCTCAGTACATGGCCTCGTACGTGAGTGTTAGGGCACACATTGCTCAGTACATGGCCTCATTTTTCATACGTGAGTGTTAGGGCACACATTGCTCAGTACAAAGCCCTATTGTTGAGTGTTAAGACATTAAACCAAGGAATTTGCCCATTTCTCAGTACTAAGCCCTATTGTTGAGTGTTAAGACATTAAACCAAGGAGTTTGTCCATTTCTCAGTACTAAGCCCTATTGTTGAGTGTTAAGACATTAAACCAAGGAGTTTTCCCATTTCTCAGGACTAAGCCCTATTGTTGAGTGTTAAGACATTAAACCAAGGAGTTTGTATATTTCTCAGGACTAAGCCCTATTGTTGAGTGTTAAGACATTAAACCAAGGAGTTTGTCCATTTCTCAGGACTAAGCCCTATTGTTGAGTGTTAAGACATTAAACCAAGGAGTATGTCCATTTCTCAGGACTAACCCCTATTGCTGAGTGTTAGGACATTAAACCAAGGAGTGTGTCCATTTCTCAGGACTAACCCCTATTGCTGAGTGTTAGGACATTAAACCAAGGAGTTTGTCCATTTCTCAGTACTAAGCCCTATTGTTGAGTGTTAGGAGCTTATTATCTAGGAATCAGCCATAGGGCTGTGGAAAATTGAGGCGGGGGGGGGGACGCCTGCCCGTGTACCCATCGACCCACTTGGACGGGTACCCGACCAAGTAAACAGTTTTACGACCCGTTCACCCACTTAGACGGGTACCCGGCCAAGTAAACCCGTTGACCCACTTAGACGGGTACCCGACCAAGTAAACAGGTTTACGGCCCGTTGACCCACTTAGACGGGTAACCGACCAAGTAAACAGGTTTACGGCCCGTTGACCCACTTAGACGGGTAACCGACCAAGTAAACAGGTTTACGGGGAAAGTGTTTTGGTCATCATCCCCGGTTGGTTTTATCATAGACCTCTGTAAATGTATGGATTTGTGTTCGGATAAGGTAAGATAAGATTCTTTTATTGATCTAAATAAATGGAAATGTTTTTTTTATTGCATCATACATTTTCAGCACAAAAATAAAACAATTTGAACACAAGACATTTATAATAAATTATTTCAAAGAGCTATTCAGTGAGTTCTCTAATCAAAATCGGGGACTTATTAGTTCTCATTCAGATGTGTGACTTCAGAGGAAGCACGCCGGTAAATTCGTACAGATTGGGGAACAAAAGAATTTTTATATCGGTCAGTCCTCGCCCTGATGGAAAGAATTCGTCCCGAACGGCCCGATCCCAAGTATCTGTGATGAAGAGGGTGGGATGTATCAACCAAAATGTGTTTAGTTTTACAAAAACATCTTTCTTTAAATAGTTCTTCAAGCGAAGGATGTTTAGTTTGTGTTATGTTCTTAGGTTTCTTGATTAGTCGGTTTATGCGGTGTTTAATATCATACGTTGAATTCTCACACCAGCAGGTAATACTGAAATTAAGCAGGCTTCCAGTAGTTGCACTGTAGAATAAGTTAACGACTTGCTTGTTTACGTCGAAATTGTACAGTTGTTTTTTTTTTGGAGTTAGAACAGTCTTTGGTTGAATTTCTTATACAGCATTTGGCCGTGCTCATGCCATGTTAGCTTGTTATTAATGGTGACACGTAAGTACTTGTACGCCTTCACTTTCTCCACATTTTGATTTTTTATGTTGAGATCTGTAATCTGGTGTTTCCCCCTTCTGAAACCAACAACCATTTCTTTTGTTTTTGAGACATTCAACTGGAGAAAATTTTCATCGCACCAATTGATAAAGCTTGTTACTAAGTTACGGTATAGGCCTTCTCCTTCAGATATTAAGCCAACAATGGTGGTATCATCAGCAAATTTTAAAATGGGAACGGTGTTGCTTGAGCTTTGAATATCATTTGTATATATTGTAAACAGTACAGGAGAGAGAGCGCAGCCTTGTGGTGCCCCGGTGCTTATTTCTCTGGTTAGAGATAATTGGTTATTTACTTTGACATATTGTGGTCGATTTGTTAAAAAGTTCAGTATCCAAGCCTGAATATTTAAATTGACACCTAACGAGGAAAGTTTCTTTAAGATAAGGTTGGATGGTGTTAAATGCTGATGAGAAGTCTAAGAAAAGCACTCTGGCATATGTTTTAGGACTGTCTAGGTGATAGTAAAGTCTCTCCAACAATAGTAAGAATGCGTCCTCCGTACTTGCTGCTCTGGTAAACTTAGCAGGTTGTCAAGTAGTCTGTGAGCTCGGAAAGACAATCTGACATTTTGAACTCTCGTAAATAGTATATCTATAACGAAAGACCTTTTCGGATTTTATTTTTTACAAATAGCAAACATTTCATTCTCGCCAGAGCAGTAGCAAATTTTAGCAGACGAATCTTTGGTGGTTGGGTGTTGGTTGGGTCACGGACGACCGTCATTCGTGGCTATCCGCCCGGCTTAACCAGACAGGCCCCGGTTGGAAATTTTGGAGGCTAAAGCAGGCAGGAATGGCAGTAGAGGATCAAAATTACAACATTCTTCTTAGAAATTTGATCGTTTATTAATGATCTTCAAAACTAATTTCTTGGAATCTGGTACCCGTGAATGACCCGGGCAGTTAGCCTCTGTAGGGCACCCGTTGATAGCCCTTGATCACAAAACCTTTACGCACCACCGGCTGGTGGGTTACCGACACAGACGCTAATGCAGTGGTTCTCAATCTTCATAATGCCGCGACCCTTTAAATACAGCTCATCATGTTGTGGTGACCCCCAACCATTAAATTATGTTCGTTGCTACTTCATACATATATGCTTTCCGATGGTCTTCGGCGATCCACAGGTTGAGAAACCGCTGAGCTAATGCGATGTTGCGTTGATTCACGTTTTTAAAATTTCATCAAAGTCTTTCCCACTCTTTGTTCATTTTATCATGAGCTGTATTCTCACTCCGCGGGCCGGTGTACGTAAGTCGTCATACGTCGCGGTAAGTTGGGCTTCAAGGGTTAATGCAGATTCCCAACGTGGGGTGCGAGGAAATATGGTTCAATGACAGAGGAGCCATTGACTTTTAAGCCATGATATTAATGTTGTTTTTTTTTTTTTTTAATTTAAAGCCATGAAAATTGAGTGCTACCCTAACTATGAAACTGCGTTAAAGTTAAAACGATCTTTTTTTTTTTTTTGCGACTATCCGTCTGTTGACAGGTTCTGACCCGAAAGGCTGACTGTTTACACCGGTGACAGGTGTGTCCCAATTGTGGCTGGGGGAATAACTCAAATCTTCGTAAAATGTGTACGGGGCAGTGGGCATTTTACCTACAAGGAATAAGGTAGTTCGATAGCACCTCACAATGGGATGGGGGGGGGGGGCTAGTGTAAACGCCTATTTAACAGAATCTAATCATTAGTTTTCTTGCATTCTGCCGCACACTAAGTGGAATAAACGATATTATTGTTCATAATGCTCGGATCGTGTGTCAAAGAAATATATTTTTTTAAAAGTTTGTTACAAGTTATAAAAGAAAAAAAAAAGAAAAAGGAAAGATAACAGATGAAAAGGAGAGAACGAATCAAATACCGGTATACCACAATGACATAAATTCTACGTTTTCCCATGCCGTGTACCTTCAGCCGTCATACAATCTTAGGTATCAATCTTTACTTTCATCAACCAAATTGTCTAATAAATTAAAGTCTTAATCAACTGGTTCAGTGGTTGCCAACAAGCTAGGGTTGTGGGTGAGTGGTTTATAGGCTAGATCTGTTGATGAGTGGTAATAGCTAGGGTTGTTGATGAGTGGTTCCCAAGCTACTGAGCACGGTGCACCAATCGGTTGTGCAGAAGAAGTAAAATCTAACCCAAAAAAAAAATTAAAAAGTTTAAAATTTAACCTACAATGGTTTAGTAAAACCTGTAGAATTGTAATATGAATGAATATAAAATAATGTCACATTAGTATTTGTAATTTAATGTATAAATTAATCATAGTCATAGCTAATAAATTTAATTTTAAACCATGTTAAATTCAAATGACAGCACCATTTACTTTCCTACTGCATACACAGTACTGAGCTGACGAACGAAAATTCAGAATATCTAACAGAAGTTTGTCTACGACATAAATTAAATTTAAGTTACAATTAAAACGCCAACACAACTTGACACAAGGTTGCATATCTTAGCGTGTGGGGGAAAAAATGGTAAAAAAACAACTACTACTACAACTAAAACTACTATGAAGTCAATAGATCTTAAAATAAAATAAATAATTTAAATATTTTTAGATCTCGCTCTCACACTAAAATTTATTAAAAGTCATAATTTTGTTACGGAGCACATCCGGGTGAGTTTATAGATAACAACAAAAAAAAAAAAAAAACAGTACACAATAATAAATATCCCAATATAAATAATTTAAATATTTTTAGATCCCGCTCTCACACTAAAATTTATTAAAAGTCATAATTTTGTTACGGAGCACATCCGGGTGAGTTTATAGATAACAACAAAAAAAAAAAAAAAACAGTTCACAATATTCAATATCCCAAATCGGCTCAATCCATTTCGCGCAATCCAACCAATAAAAGGCAACCAACGCATTAAACAATTAAAAGTAAATGATTTACATTTTTTTACTTACACGTAAACATATGTCTCACACAACTCATATCTTAGCTAGTGGGGGAAAAGGTATATACTAACAATGCTGTCTGTGTTAGTTTAATCCACCCGTAAAAACACAGAGAACACACCATCCGGGGACTTTTTAGTTGACGCTGCCGAGATCAGCACAGCCGACCTCCTCAGGTGGAGGGAAAACGGTTGGTTGAACTTGAAAATGAAAGGAATGGCGAGGCCAAAGGTGGTCGTTCTAAATAAAGTCGCAGTTGTGTCACCACGAGAACTCCTCGACATTTTTAACAAAAATTAAAAACATTTTTCTACGCGATGATTCGTCCTCCTTTTCTGACCGTTAGTTCAAATATAGTGAAAGGTAGTTTTTTTAAATTTTATTTCACACAGTTAAATTCCAAATGAATCAATAATGACATACAAAACAAGATTATGCCGACTATGTACAACACTCAGCGTTATTCCCAGCCAATAAATGGTTTACCACCGCTAGTTAACATTATTCCCAGCCAAAAAAAAAATGGTTTACTACCGCTAGCTCAACGTTATTCCCAGCCAATAAATGGTTTACTACAGCTAGCTCAACGTTATTCCCAGCCAATAAAATGTTTACTACCCCCAGCTCAACGTTATTCCCAGCCAATAAATGGTTTACTACAGCTAGCTCAACGTTATTCCCAGCCAATAAAATGTTTACTACCCCCAGCTCAACGTTATTCCCAGCCAATAAATGGTTTACTACCGCTAGTTAACATTATTCCCAGCCAATAAATGGTTTACTACCGCTAGCTGTACATTATTCCCAGCCAATAAATGGTTTACTACAGCTAGCTCAACGTTATTCCCAGCCAATAAAATGTTTACTACCCCCAGCTCAACGTTATTCCCAGCCACTAAATGGTTTACTACCGCTAGCTCAACGTTATTCCCAGCCAATAAATGGTTTACCACCGTTAGCTCAACGTTATTCCCAGCCAATAAATGGTTTACTACCGCTAGCTCAACGTTATTCCCAGCCAATAAATGGTTTACCACCGCTAGCTCAACGTTATTCCCAGCCAATAAATGGTTTACTACCGCTAGCTCAACGTTATTCCCAGCCAATAAATGGTTTACTACCGCTAGCTGTACATTATTCCCAGGCAAAAAATGGTTTACCACCGCTAGCCCAACGTTATTCCCAGCCAATAAATGGTTTACTACCGCTAGCTCAACGTTATTCCCAGCCAATAAATGGTTTACCACACTTAGCTCAACGTTATTCCCAGCCGACTGAGAATAACAACAACCATTGAAAAAAAATGGTTTTAAATATTAATGAAAAAAAAAATAAAAAAATTAAATAAAAAAATCTAGTTGGCTATTTCCTCGAATGTATAATAAGTTTTATAAAATGAATAGAGAAATTTCACTTATCCTACGTCTCATTGGAGATGGCGACGGTGTGCCGTCGAGCGTGAGCTCTTAATACCCCTCCCTACACGTAGGCCTATTATACTGCTAATCATTTTTTTTTTTCACCTATGGATGGTCTGAATATTATTACTGGCACTTTAGATTCCGATGTCGCGCCAATGGGCGTTAAAAAGAAGATCATTGATAAGGAAGATTAATTTGTGATATCTAAATTGGGGCCCATCAGCTCACCGCTAAGAGAACCCTGATAACGGAACGCAAAACGAAAATAATGTATTCTGCTGAACCGGTGCGAAGTGGCGAATCCTGGAACGGGAAAACGGTGTGGGGTGTGTGGGTGGAGTGGGGGTGGGTGTTGTTCGTTAAAAGCCTTGGTCGACAAATCATCTAAGAGGAGGAAACTCTAAATTCAAACCCCGAGATGGCGTCCCCTACAGGCGGCAAACATCGAAACAATGAATCACTCCGACAACCTCTGCGACGCCCCGGATGCCATCACTGAGAGCGCAGTGAGCATGCTAAAATAGCATGGAGACTTAGCGCTATATAAGTATTCAATCAAATCAAATATTACGTGGGTGGGGGGAAGGGGGGTCATGTGACCCCCATTAACCCATGCTGCTGCTGCCCAAGTGTGAGTCATCTGACTTTTAGATGACCCCCCTGCCACTCTTAGATTTGGTGCCGACTGCAATAAAAGTTGATCGTTTAAATTTTCTAACCCCCCCCCCCCCCTGTTAGGTGATATACTGGATTAATAGCAAGCACATGTCATGAACCGAATCTGTTGGCAAAACTATAACTATGAGTTTACTTATAAAATTGTTTTGGAAAAAAATATATTGGCATCGTTAAACGTCTTGTGAGCACGATTTGTGTCCGTAAGATAATATGGTTACGAATCACCGGACAGACGCCAATCAGTTATTGGTGGCAGAGGGAAAACATGTTTAAGATTTGGGTCGTAGAATGAATAATGCGCAACAAATGACTGAAAACAAATATACAAAGAACACAACGAAAACGAGACCAAAGCTAGTCAAACTAACAATATTTAATTTAATTATACCATTAAATTTCTATAAATTAAAAATTAAAATTTACAACAAGTAGGCTATAAATAAATAAATAAACTTACAGCAACTGAAAATGTACAATCCTCGAAATATACTAAAATCAATTTACACAAACACATAAAGAGTACAATCTTGCAAATTAGATAACGTCTCTTAAATGTCTAGGAAGATTAGCAACAATCTCTATCGGCTAGGAAATCTATTTTTTAAAATCATGCCATACAGAAAAATGGTTCTGTAAATTGCGTCATCTGATAGCAATCTTTTGAACAAATCGAACGTATTCTAACGTCAACATAATTTTCCTAATCAAGGAAGGGGTGGGTAAATACTTGTGACGTCAATATCAAAACAAAACAAAGGGTGGTGGCCATAACACTGATCATGCGGAAAGATTAAATGTCACCTTGAGGACAAGCATACAGGCAAGGGAACTTAAGCTGTTAAAAAAAGCCACCAAATCCAAACTTCTGTCGTGGTGTAAACTTAATCAGGACAAACATGTCGTGGTGTAAACTTAATCAGGACAAACATGTCGTGGTGTAAACTTAATCAGGACAAACATGTCGTGGTGTAAACTTAATCAGGACAAACATGTCGTGGTGTAAACTTAATCAGGACAAACATGTCGTGGTGTAAACTTAATCAGGACAAACATGTCGTTGTGTAAACTTAATCAGGACAAACATGTCGTTTTGAAAACTTAATCAGGACAAACATGTCGTGGTGTAAACTTAATCAGGACAAACATGTCGTGGTGTAAACTTAATCAGGACAAACAATCTGCAGAAGCGGTACTGAGCACGAAGCTCTTGGCCAACTTAATCAGGAAGACCCTAATGCCTGAGAGCATATAGTAAATAGTGAAATTCCCGAAAACTATACCTGGGATAACAACAATAATTCAAAATAGAAACCACGTCTTAGAGCAGGTCCAGGGCCGGCCTTTATGGTGTGCGACCTGTTCCCTCGCACAGGGGGCCGTGGGCCGTGGGCATAATAAATATTTAAATTCCTTTATTTTATTATAGTGAAGTGTGAAACTCGGGTCCGGGGTCGAGAAACGGTATTTCTAACTTTTCGTAAAATCGCTTTTCATACAATGAGTTTTCATATAATGAAAGTTGCATTCTTAATTTGGATACTAGCACTGCGGTTGAGACCAACCGAAAGTGCGTGGAAATTAATTTATTAATACCGTATTTCCTTGTTCCCCCTTACAATTATTTCAGCAGAAAGAATATGGGGAACAAAAAGCAAAATCGCAAACGCAAAGCAGAAAAAGTGTATCGCAATCGGAAAAAGGGGTGCAGGGAAAGGGGCGCCGAACGGGTGCTTGGTACAGGGTGAAAGTTTACCTAAGGCTTAACTTTGGCGCCCCTTATAAGTATAATCATTAAAGGAAAAAGCGAGTCATTCGTTAATGAGTTTATTCCCTATGTTCAATGAACAGTTCAACATAGGTAATAAACTCATTCCCGAATAACTCGTTCTTTCCTTTAATGATTACACTTATAAGGGGAGCCTAAAGTTGCCAGGTGTCCACTATTTGAGCGGACAGTCCGCTTTTTCCACATAATGTTCACTATTTTTTTTTCACAAAATAGTGGACATTTTTTAAAATTCAAAAGCTTTATGATGAAATGGTACGTAATCTAAAGCTGTACCGTCTAAGAGAATAAGGATAGGAGAATCGCGTTGTGTCATTTTTTTTCATAAGTTAGACTGAGACTTAACTACTACTTAATTACTACTCCCCCCCCCCCGGCGGCTGCCCGCTACTTTTTTTGGAAGCAGACCTGACAACCCTAGGGGCGCCAAAGTTAAGCTTGCACAGGGCGCCAGCAACCGTCGGGCCAGCCCATGCAGGTCTGCACAACATACTGCCCGTACAGCCCGCGGGCCTCATGCGGTCCGCCAGCACCCACTTTGCGGCCCAGGAAGTAACGAAAACAAAAATGTAGCATTATTTTCTTCATAGCTTCCCCCCTGTCCTATTTTCTTTCGGCCCGCACAATTTTTTTTTTTATAAAGTATTGCGGTCGGCGTTCGAGTTTTACAGGCACGTCTTAGAGGCCATGAAACTGCGTTTGGAAGAATGGGTACCGTAAATCCCACGGATAGAGAAAACTGGTTCCTTCGACATCTCCTTCTCAATGTTAGAGGAACAACAACTTTTGGAGAGCAACAACTTTCGAGGAACTGTGAACGGTCCAAGGAAATCCTATTCCCCTTGCAACTTCAGAAGAAGCACACATTGCAAGGGGATTAACTAATGATGACTCAGAAAGTCAAAATGGGATACTTACCTTACCTCTAAGCTGCAACCCATCAAATGCCAGTACAACTTAAGCAGTTGCTTGCATTTATTTATATAATGTGTGAGTGGTCGGATTCGACAGACATAAGAACAATCTTATAGAGGATTATAAGAGACACTTTCTTGGTGGAGAAAATGCTCTCAGTTTGACACTTAAAGAAATTTATTCTGTCCTTTGAAAACGTGGAAAGTCATTGGCCGTTTTTTTGTTCTAGAAATTCCGGACGGAAACTATAATGAGTCAATCCATTCTAGAAAATGTGGCTATCCTATTGCCGAAAAAAACCCAACATGTTTCAAAAAATCAACATAGGACTTAGAGGGGCTTTTGACAAAATCAGGGAAGCTGGTGAAAACCCTAACTTAGCCAAATGTCTATTCCTTAGTGAGGGATCTGGCGGAAGTGGTAAAACTTTCATTTCCAACACAATCATGCACTATATGTGTAGCAAAAATGAATTAGTCTTGCCATGTGCATATACAGGCATAGCAGAACGTTTGCTTGAGGGAGGCAGAACATCCCACATTCATTTCAAGCTGCCTATTCCAATAAATGAAACATCAACCTGGAATGTTCCACATGGGACTAATACGGCAAATGAACTGAAAAAAAACCCACCAACACAACAAAGTGATAATCTGGGTTTAAGCTTCAATTGCCTCAGGTAATGAACTCTATCCCGAAGATCCAAAACCTCATAAAAACCATTTGGAGGTGCGTTATTTCTTTTCGGTACAAATTTAGGCTCATTCTCCCCGTTGTTCCACATGGCAGCAGAACCGAAATAATTTCTTCATGCATGAAGAATAGTAAGTGTTGGAAAAATATTCAGGTCCTAAAGTTAGACTAGAACATCAGAACATGGAGGCTTTTGTAGTCGGCTTTTAAATCTTGGGAATGGAAAACTCCAAGAACCCGAATTAGAGGAAGGCATCTTGGAAATTCCTCCAGCCTGCATTGATAATGTATGTATTGTTGATGCTGTCTTTCCCGTGGTCATTCCAATCAAGACATGACAGCATAGCTAAACGCACAATACTGATTCCAAATAACAACGAAAATGTTCTTAGATAAAGTCAGTCTGATTTGAAATGCTACACCAGCATAGATTCTTATTCAGCAAGACAGTGCAAACCGAGGAGGAAGCAAAATATCCATAGGAGTCTTTGAACAACACAGCCCCTGGATGTATGCGTCCTCATAGACTTAACTTCAAAGTTGGTGCAGTAGTAATGTTGCTAAAACCTGGACTCAACATTGGCACCAGAATTATCATCAAGCAAACGATGTCAAAATTCACTGACTGAAATCCTGACCGGATTTTTAAAGGTCCAGGTTATTTATTCCAAGAGTTATTCTTGCACTCAGTGAGCATGACCTTCCCTTTGCCTTTACATTTAGACGAAAACAGTTTCCATTGAGACTTGCTTTTGCTATGACCATCGACAAAAGTCAAGGAGAAACACTGCTTTCAGATGGTATTTATTTTCCATTTACATTATTCAGTCATGGAAACTTTGTGTTGCTTTTTCGAGAACAACGTCCTTTCAGCAAGTCAGTGTTACGTGTACAAGTCTTTAGAAACTGATCAAGGAAACTCATTAAAAAAAAAAAAAAGAAAGTTCTACAAAGAAGTTTTCACGCAGTAATTAACTTCATTGTCAGCCATGGCTTTTCAATATTTGCTAATAAAAATGCTCGCCACCCAAGCCTAGAACAAATACTTCAGCTAGTTATCGAATAACTTGTTGCTTTTTTTTTTTTAATGTGAAAAGATATTATCATATTATCATATCAAGGCATTCTTGTAGATTTCCGGTAATATTTTTTAGTAATCTCCAGTCTTCACAATTCTTCACGCACTGAAGAGTGGTATCGTCGAACGAAATCCGACTGAATTTCTTACCAACTTTTTGTGATAATATTTGGAATATTTCGACACTTTTGTCGTAAGTTATATTCATTAAAAATCTGTGTGAAATCTTACAATGTAGTTAATGACTGAATTAAGCATCGATCAAATCGAAGATTACCTTCTTCACCCAAATAGAAAAGCTAGGTCTAGGGCTAGGGGAATAGTGAATAATATAGGAGTATGAGTATGTGTAGGACTATGACTATGACTATACTGACTATACTGTATAGTATTTATAGACTATGACTATAGACTATGACTATGACTAGGCTCACTAGACTAGTTAGAAGTTCAGTATTATTTAAATTATTATTTTACTTATAAATGAATAATCGTATGCATAAGAAGTCAGTATAGTAGTAGACGTCAAAGTCATTTGTCTGAATTATAGTTAAATTATAGTATATATTATTTAAGTAAAAGTCATGTAAAAAATTAATGTTAATTTTAAATATTAAAAGTCTATTCATTGTTCATATATTAATTATTAATCAATCCCATATTGGCCATATTCATATATAAAATTAATTATTATATATATCAAATTATAATTGAACTAGTTCTAAGTTTGCCCTAAAGTGCGTAAAACCTTTATTTTATTTCCTAAGCCGAAGCCTAAACTAATAATAATACTAATAAATACTAATTATAATTATAATCGAAGTGTCTACAGTCTACATGTCCGGCGACCTGACAAATAAGTTCTCAATAGGCAGTATGCCCGCCAGATGAATATCTCCCGCTCTATTTGTCCGGTTGCCGGACGTTTTATATTCAATTACATGTCTATTACAGTCTATCATGTCATGATAGTCATTTATTGACTGTAAACATACTTTTATATTTATAATATTATTTTTTTATCTTAACTTATTACTAAAAGTGTTTTAAACTTACTATTAACTTCAATTTAATTTCATGTTTTCACATTTATAATGAACAAATGGTTAAAAAGTGACAATGTTAAATTAAGTGTGACATGCCCACCGGATGAATATCTCCTGCACTATTTGTCTGGTCGCTGGACATTAGACACTGCCAATGATAATTCAAGTGAAAAATTTAACTACCTAGATTTTGTGTCAGTTGTCAGTACTTAGTTTTGAACTTTACTGAGCCTTTTCTCTTGCACCAATTTTCTACCCCCACTAAGGGAGTGAGTATTATTATTAATATATTATTGAAACATGTTGATAGCATCATCATACAATGTAATAATACAAATATCTCTTATATATATTTTACGTGTGGTGTGACTGCTTCCATCTCCGGATAGCATGCAAAATATAATTCCTAATAACTACGCTAAATATTTTGTAAAATAACGCAACTGCGTTTGATGCGTAATTTGTTTTTTTCGGAAAATGAAATCGCCTCAATTTAAATATGGTGTAATAAATATTCGGTTTAAAAGTGGTTGAGAAATCAGAATATTTATATAATTCATGGATGTGAAATAAAAAATGTGTAGTGACGTATCATGGAGGAAGGGGTTTAGCAAAAATTGGGATTCTTAAATATGCGTTACTTTAACTTGAGTTTCTGTTTTGTCTAGTAACTTAGGTAGATGGAATTTCATTGCTGTCGCCAATGTTTTGCGAGCTATAAAAAGTATTGATATTTTTGTTGTCTGAGTAGGCCTAAACTTTAAATTTATTTATTTATTTATTTAGGCATTTTTATATAGCGCTTACCATAAAGCTCTAAGCGCTTTACAAATATTAAAAACATGTAAACTAAGTAAAATAAAAAAAAATGAGACACTAGGATAGTAACTACTATACTATAGAAACAATTAAAATGTCTATAGACAATTTCAATGGGACAATAGGCTAGTTCAGTTGCCTCATCATACTCATACTGTAATCTCAGTCTATAAACAGACTTTGAGAACCACATTTTTATCAGAATCTTCAAACTAAAACATATAAGCTTTTAATTTCTATGTAATGCTTATTCTTTAATTTCTTTTGTCGGCTGAAACTGAAATGTCCTTGTAATTGTCCTGTCTTTTTTTCAAGCCAACACATATATCATACCTAGTACAGTAGTAGGCCTACCACCCTAACCCTAATGAGACTAATTCATTGAAATTGATGAATGAATTTGAATCATGCATTCAACATTGAATGACTATTGATCAGGGATTAGGAGCAGGCTTTTTGGCTGAGCTCTGCTCCTGACAAATGTTTTCAGCCCCTCTCCAACCTCTTGTCAAATTTAAAAGGGAGATGAGTTGGTTTAGGGCAGGGGTCGGCAACCTTTAGAGACAGAAGAGCCAAAAGTTACAATTTACAAAATTTCACAGTTTTTAAAGAGCCACTAACATTTTTATTTCAATAAAATTATTTATATTTGCGCATAGAACTGGAGAGCCGCATCTTGACATCAAAAGAGCCGCAGGTTGCCGACCCCTGGTTTAGGGGAGTTCTTAGTGTTTAAAGAAATGTATTTATTATTTTGTCACTAACCCAAATTATTAACCAGGCAATGGAAATGCATGCGACAGCAACATGGCTGATAGAAGAGGGTGCAACATAACTGTTAGAAGCGGGGGCAACATAGCGGAAAGAAGAGGGGGGCATTGGAAATGCATGTAACAGCAACTTAGCTGGTAGAAAATTATGAGCAACATCTGTATTGTAGAATAGGGGGGCAATATAGCTGGTATAAGAAGGGGCTAGATACATAGCTGGTAGAAGAGGGGGCAACATAGCTTGTAGAAAAGGGGGTGCAACATAGCCAAAAAAGAGTGGGGCAGCATAGCTGATCTAAGAGGAGGTAACATAGCTGGTAGAAGATGGGGCAACATAGCTGACAGAAGAGGGGGAAACAAAAGTGTTAGAAGAGGAGGCAACATAACTGGTAGAAGAGGGGGCAACATAGATGATAGAAGAGGGGGCAACATAACTGGTAGAAGAGGAGGCAACATAGCTGATAGAAGAGGAGGCAAAATAGCTGGTAGAAGAGGAGACAACATAGTTGATGAAAGAGGAGGAAACATAGATGGTTGAAGAGGAGGCAACATGGCTGATAGAAGAGGAGGCAACATGGCTGATAGAAGAGGAGGCAACATAACTGGTAGAAGAGGGGAAACATAACTGGTAGAAGAGGAGGCAACATAACTGGTAGAAGAGGGGGCAACATGACTGGTAGAAAAGGGGATGCAAATAGCTGAAAAGGAGTTGGGAAACATAGCTCGTGTAGTAGAAGAGTTGAGGCAACTTTTTAATTAATTGAAAAGTTCAATTTATTAATTTTTTAAATTATATTTTTAAAATTAATTTTTTAATAAATTTGAGAAATTTTATCAGTTCTCCTCCAGCTCTGGGCAAAAAAAACCCTGCTCCAAATCCCTGCTATTGACTATTTTAGTTACTATTCATATAATCATATTCATATAACTATATAGGCTATAAGCCTAGGCACCAAACTGAAAATAATTGAGAATAGCTCATAGAGATAGTCATAGATAGGAAGAATTATTTTAAGTCATCCCTAATTAAAAGTAACAAGTGACAAAATTTACTAAATTAAAAAGAAAAGAAAATGAGACATTATGTTAAATAGTAGCCCTATATTATTTGCTTACATAATTTTTCATTACTTACTGTAACTTATCCACATAGAACATAGGCTACGTGTCTTCTAAATAAAAATACTATATTCTAGGGCCTAAGCAAATTAGTAATTAAGTAATACTAAAAGGCATTAAAATGTCATTAAAATAAAACACCTAACAGATGGTCTATCAAAAATGACATGCATGCTATAACCAAGGACTATTTTATTGTGCAAACTTAGAACTAGTTGTATAACTGTGTCAGTAAATGAAAAGCATGATTTCCTCATCAACACCAGTAACAGAAACATTGCAAATCCCATCTACATGCATAGGAGCCAAAATGATCAATAAATTGATCGTGGGCCCTTAAGATATAGAAGAAGAAGAAAAGTAGTCTGTTAGAATTAACCACATGAAGGTTAGGTTGCAGGGAAGGGTTAGACTATTTTGAATTATCACCTCACTTTTTAAAAATAGAGCTGCTTTGGTTAATTTATTAAGGAAAGAATTGATAACCAAATGCATCATGCGACACACAGAGGTAAAAAGCTTTCATAAGTAGCATAATTATGATTAGTCTTGTAACTGAGGTATTTGTTACACTTGAGTGCAATTTGAATAAATATTTTTTTTTCTTTCTCCAGTATATAGTGTCAGTGCATTTACAGAACATGGGCGACAGATATAACATCCACAGCCAGCTTGAACATCTCCAGTCAAAATATATTGGAACAGGCCATGCAGATACTACCAAATGGGAATGGTTGACCAATCAGCATAGAGATACTTATGCATCTTATCTTGGACATTTTGATATGTTAAACCATCTCAGTTTGGTTGAAAATGAGTCCAGGGCTCGAGTTCGGTTTAATATAATGGAGAAAATGCTTCAACCTTGTGGTCCTCCACCAAAACGTCCAGAAGATTAATATTTAACTGTTAAATCTTGTTTGATATGTTATGTTTTGTGAATGACTTATCATGGAATTCATTACTGTAACGTAAATGAGGTTATTAATTCTTTAAATCACATTGAAATACTTAATAAAAATCATCCTTGTCAATTTTAGCCTTATCAGGATTTTGTTGTTTTTTTCCCTTATTATTTTGCTTTTAAAGTGTGAAACATTTATCATGCTACCTAATGTCAGGAAACCAACAGAAGTCAGTAGTTAAAATACCTTACATTCTTTTTTACTCGGTCTTCTATAGTTCTGCCTTTCAATATAAAATCAACACACATTTAAATATAAAAGAGCATTTTATTTTAATTAGAACACAAAATACATAATTACAGAATGATTCCAGTTACACACATAATAAATTGGCATTAATTCACATTTTTTCCTATTCACATAGACTGCTGGCTGCTAATAATTGTTTAGGGTACTGATGGCAAAGAATAAACATTTAAAGTATTGATACAAAACTGTATTGCCCCAGTTTTTAATATTGAAAATGAAATAATTCTGTCAATTTAAAAACAAAACTTAGTTAAAATATGATACCAATTACAAATATTTAAAATTCTATCTATAAGCTTTTGTAATTCATCATAACTGACAAATAAATAATGTACTGTCTTTATGTTAATTAGTATTATCCACAAATAGCAACTACAAACATACAAGAATGTTTCAGTACATGATTTTATCTGGTAGTAGAATTAATACTTCAATTATACAGCAGCTTTCAGATTTCTCAAACAAAACAAGTAAACAGCAATGAGCAAATAAGAGTTCTAAAATTCATATACTTTTTCTGGAGCCATTTTCCTGATGGGCTTTGAGCACTTAACAGAAAATGCAATTATTTCTTCAGTGAGAGAAAAAGTATGGAAAATAAGTAAAAATATCCAGTGCAGTTTATAACACTTTAATGGAAGAGCTCAAAAATCAACAAAATGAATACCGGTATAACATTTTTTAAAATGCCCATAATAAACTTTTGGTAAGTGCAAGTGCAAAATAATTGTTCTATTAAATTTTTTAGAACATATAAACAGATAAAAAAATTAATATTTACTGCACTTTTTAAATAACTTAAGCTGTGGTGAACAGTACATAATGGAAAAATCTTCTGCCTCTTTGTAATATTGTTAATGGAACTTAAATTATGAGTCTTTTTGCAATTTAATAGTTTTAAGAGGAATTTTGAAGATAGTTTTTATAAAATAAGTTTTTACCAACCCAAACATAAGATATAAAGTGAGATGTTTCTAAGATACACCACTATTATAACCATTATTATAAGGCCATTAGTTTGAAGTAAGTTTTTAAACATTTTTTCTCCTCTCTATATTAATAGATTAAAAATGAAATAATTTTGCAATATATTGACACTATTTATTGTGCTTGAACCCACAGTTAATTAATACAAAAAAGTATAAAAGTTTTAAAAAGTAGCTTCAAACTATCTACAATTATAGATACAGACTAGTCTACTTCACAACAGATTTATTACATGCAAAATGTAAATGGAAAAAAAAATCACTTGAAACAGACAGCAGCAAATAGATAATGGAAATGTCTACAACAAAACATGTTATTACAGCATGTTTCAGACCTTAAAAAAAATTCTACAGGTTAAGAAGTGGGCTACCATTAGTATTTAATAAATTTTTTTTACCCAAAGATATCACTGATATACTATCATGTTGTATGGTTTTATGAAATTTTACAGAGTTTATCTTATAAATATAATCAAACAAGTTGAAAAAAAAAAGTTACTCATGACTTTAATTAATAATCACTTAAACAGGAGAAATCATATTTCAGCACTTTATTTGCCTGTTAAAGCTAGTTTGAGATGAATATCTAGGATGCAGTACACAGAAGGATTTTTTAACAAATAAAGAAACTGTTTAAAAATATGATTTGTCCAACTTTTTGTTTAGTTATACAGAGAACCATCTTAGAAATATACCGGTATTGTAACTTCATAACGTAATGGATTCACTGAAATGTTTATGTACATTGGCATAAAAAAATATTGACAATTAAGATGAGATACCAGTATGAAAAAAACCAACAGACAATCATTCTCCGTAACAGATTAATCATTAAGACGGGTGAAGAGAACTGTTTCAAAGAAATTAAAATACATTTAAACTTCAACACAACTTTTATAATGCAAACCACTGTTCCTTGCACCAAACTAAGAACCAATTCAACTAACAAGAAACAAATTCAGAACATCAGTGGTTTGACAAGATAGGTGGAGAATTCTGACAGGTTTACAATTACCTACATTAAAAAAACCATGCAAACCATTTATACACCAAGATCTTTCTTTATTAATCTTGGCTTACATCACTGTCACATTCATCTGAGAAATCTTCATCATCCATTTCATCACTGAATTCTTCTTCATCAATGTCATCAGGTATTTGCAAAAGTGGGTGGGCTACAGTAGTTCCTGTCTTTTTAAGATATTTACGTTCTGCCAAAATTATCTGAAGATTTAAAGAATTTAAAAAAAAAAAAATTACATTTCAGAGAGGATTCATCACACCTAAATAAATGCAATGGTAGAGATTTTTTTAAACGCTCTTGTTTTGTAATTAATCTTTAAGTAAATATAGAAACATAGCAAATAGCTGTATGATCTGAACAAGTTTTAAAAAAACTTATGATCACTACTGTAATCCAGCTAATCTAAATTACTTTGATATGCCAATTATCATCAAAAGTATTGTAGAACATAAATATTAATAAAATTCATTCTTTAAAATAAAATATTAACATTATAACAAATCCCTAATGATAAATATTCCATAGTCTGTATCTTTTTACACTTTTGTAACTCCTATATTAATAATTGATTAAGAAGGTACTTATAAACAGAAAAATCAGAACTACTAACCTTTTTATCTATCTTTCTCGGTTCCATTTTAAACATGTTCACTAGGGGATAGATGTGTTCTATGGCAAGTTGAACATTTAATACACAGGGCGCTAAAATAAAATTGCATTTAAAAAAGTTAAAAACGTTTTAGAAAACGAACAGCTTTTCCCATATAAATTGATGTTAAAAAAACGTTTATAAAATAATTTATAGACATTTAAAAATTATACCAACTTCCACATTTATGGACGAATGTTAAGGTCATATTGTTTGATAAGTAAAAGAATTTTATTTTGCAAGGTCCCATTCTTTTTGTAGACATTATTTTTTATTTTAAAGATGTTCAGAATGTTTATTAAAACAAAAACAACAGAATTTTTTAAAAATCACTTTCTTATCCAGTCAAACTATGGATATGGTATTGATGCCAATGATTTTTGTATAGGCTAACAAAATACAAAGAAATTTTTTACCTGTTACTGTAATACTGCCAGTTGAAAATATTTTCAAAGTGGCCTTGGGTTCTTTAATTCGATATGTAACTCCAGGATGCAGCTCAGGCTCATAGCTGTGAAGAAATTTCAAGCATGAAAAATTTGTATTCAAAGGAAAGAAAACTGAATCATTTTTCTTTAATAATAATTTTAATTATAATAAAGAATAATTTACAACAACAAAAAGTTATATTGAAAAAAAAAATGTATTCCCCAATAATGAATATAATATATTTTATGGAATGATTTAACTCAATAACTTTTCATTATGTTTTTTCCATTAAGTTGTGAAGTCTGTATTTAATATAAATGTTAGTAGTATGTACATCAATTTCTCATGCAATTTACTTTAAAATATTTACAAAGTACATGACCCTGCACATTATCTTCGCACTAGTAAAATTGTACACTATATTTTGTGAAACAAATAATTATAAACAGCAAAACACTTTATCAACATGAATTTCATATCAGAACGGTATTTCAAATAAATACACTCAAAATAAATTAATATCAGTCGTGTGGGCAAAAAAAAGGTATGAACAAATGTGTTACTATGCCACCCACTTTAACCTGCATTCTTAGCCCCAATGCCCCAAAATGTCTTATCTACTACATGCATATTAATTGAACAATTAATCCCTTACCTAGCATTAGCCCGGTTAGCTTCAGAAAATTGATTAAGCTTAATGCCAAATGGTAAACTACAGGTGCCCAAAACATTCACCACTCTGTAGCTTGAGAAACGAATGTTGAAACCCAACTTCTGTAGGCGGCGGGCAATACGTCTTGCAGCTAATTTTGCTTCCTCTTCACTGGAAAAAAAGGACATTGAACAGCATTATTAAATTTATTTCACTTAATGAAACAACAAATAAATGTCGATACCTGTACAATAGTTTTATTTCTTAATTAAAATTACAACCATATCCCTAAGCAAATCATTTCAATCTAAAGTTTTTGCATCGTTACATTTAATAATTTGCATTCAAAGCACATTATTAAGCGAATCGACCAAAAAATTATGTTCATATGAATCTTGGTGTATAATCTAAGCCTGTGTTAAACAGGAGAACCTAAGTGACATATCCTAGCACAGTTTTAGACAAAGAGAACCATAAAAATCTAATAAGTAAATGAACGTCATATCAAGCTATAGCATTCGTAGTCTTTAAAGCAAAACATAAATTGTTATCATGGCATCACCCATGCCCATGTCATTAAAAAAATGTTTTCACCTCAACAAGAATATTGGTACACATTTAATAAAATTAAAATTATCTATATTTTAGAATTTATTTTCTGTGGCCCTGTTATTTTTATTTTTAGGTTATGAGAAAGATGAAAATTAAGTTGCCATATTTCTTATAACTTAACTTAATTCTACATATTCTATTTTAATTCCAAAAGTTTCTTTTTTTATTTTAGTCAAGCCTGTGTTGAAAAGACTGCTTCACATAGGTCATAATCAAGTTTTTAGAAATGTTATTGCCCTTTCTACTAAAACTGGTTACTCTTAATGACAATGCTCTTTCTAAGATGTCTTTGAGTGCTTTGTAAACTTGATGTTCTTAATTCAGTCAATAAGATTTTATAGCGTTTATACATTTTTTTAACTCTTGGTTAGTATCAGCTAAAGAGAATCTCATTATTTAATGGTCAAAGATTCCCTTCGAGTGCTACAATGCACAAATACACACTGTAGTCATGCTACAGCCTTCATTCTCACTGAGGCCATTTCAAGTTTTAGCCAATGCACAAGCCCCATTCCAACTCACTTCCGTACATGTGTTCCTATTTTGAGAGATGTCATTATCAATCAAAATTTTGTATGCTTTTGTTATTCTCCGAGGTATATGGAGGAGAAATTCTTTGTGAGTTGTATTGTCATAATTCTGTCTACAAAACACATTAAAATGACATTGTCTGATATGTGTGCATTTTCACAGACTTGAAACTCGGTATCTGGCTTTAGTGGCCTGATGCCGAATAGCGACTCCGTTTTTGGAAATGCTGACATAAAACATTCAGAAACAATTTTTTATAAATTTAATTAAGAGTTTCAATAATAAGTGGTACTGATAGAGCTAATCAAATTAATTACCTTGTCGATCCTGTACAAGTTATTTTTCCAGAAGACCAAATCGTTGCCGTTGTATGTGGTCGTCTTAGTTTCATATTTAACATCTGTTGTTTTTTTTTTAAAAATTGACTTGTGTTTTAATTAAGAATAAAAAATTTAATAATGTTGCTTAAAATAGAAACAAACATATTATGATTATGCTTATAATGGCTCATTTCTATAATTTTGTATGATACTCAGAATTTTTTTAATTAGTATTGAATAAAACAATATTATTATATGTCATAAAATATATTATCTCAACATCAATGAAATAACAATGGGTTTTAATAGCAATTATTAAGCTTACCCCGTTTTCACGCTTGTATTCTACATTTGTTCCTTTTAAGGCTATAGCTCTAAGATTGAGGTAGCAACGTGTACTGAAAGTGCACACAACATTGTTTATGATAATATCAATAACAGGGGACTCTTCTCCTGTATTTTCTCCCTCGACAATACCCTCATGTACACTGAGTTGACCCAAGTCACCATTGTCTGTAGAATTATGAAATTCACTACTTGCAAGCTCAATCTTCTCTGTATTGATTTTGGACGGGAAATCAGAATTTGCTGTACTTCCTAAACAATGTGTATCTCCTGCTGAGGAAGGGATCAGCTGTTGGCCATGCAGACCTCCATTTAAAAGTCCTGGTTTAGAGACAAGTGACATGTTGGAATTTGGATGAAACCTTCTCTAAAAAAACATTTTTTTCTGAAAAGAAGAATAAGAGAAGTTTTAAAAAAACAAAACAAATATGTCTTCATTCTTGAAAAATGTAAATACATGCAATAATAATAATAAAATAAGTATGTTAGGTATTTTGGATGTGACTGCATGGGCAGACAAGGTCATGCATGTTATCTGCCATAAATTGTAGCATCTAGTCTATAGGCTGTCAACTGTGGAAAATCTGCAGCTGGACATAAAGGCAGAACCAGGGTAGGAAAGTTGCCATTGGATATGAGGCAAGGTGTGGGTTGTGGCAACCCTAAGCCAACGGTTCCATTTACACATCATTGAGGAAGCTGTTCCTAGGTAACCATTTCATGCTTTGTAAATTAGAAACCTACTGTAGAAATCCTTATTAGAGGGCGTCTGATGCTTCCCTGCATGGGGAAAATTTTAGGACATAAATATACCATCCTGACTCCTGGGAAGTCGGTCGCTGGCACTGTGCAAGCAGTTTCCTGCTTATCGGATGTCCTTGTGGTAGGGCGGCCCCCATTGGTAGAACCCGATTGAGCAGATGTGGGTAGGGGCAAAGGGAGATCTCCAATGTGCTGCTTCGTTGCCCGATGTTTGGGCTTAGAGGGGTGGATTGGGGAGGGCATAAAGAGCTTTTAGCTTGACGGGCCTACTCAGCCCACTGACGTCATTTCCTAATGTAATATATATATATATATATATATATATATATATATATATATATCTGCTTCGTTGCCCGATGTTTGGGCTTAGAGGGGTGGATTGGGGAGGGCATAAAGAGCTTTTAGCTTGACGGGCCTACTCAGCCTACTGACGTCATTTCCTAATGTAATATATATATATATATATATATATATATATATATATAGTATGTTAGGTTCATTGCGTGCATGCTTTTATTGTAATTCAAGTAATATAATCTAGAGCTGGGTTTCCCAGGCTTTTTTCCGGGGGCCTGATTATTTTTAAACTTACTTAAGTATTTTTAACATTTATGGTATTAGTATTTTCCTCTTTTAAAAATTGCTGAAAAATTCAAATTAACTGATAATTAATATTATTAATTAAAGTCAAGAGAAGTATGGTGCTTTTCTTGTTAACTAAAATTTTTAGGGTACGGACACTTTATTTTTGGATCTTATTCTTGTTTCAATTGGTTTCTATATTCTATACATTATAATTCATTATTAATTACTTAATATTAATATAAAAATATAATAATAATAATAATATTAATGTTTTAAGAAAACTTGAATTGAAAAGTTTGCTTTAGGCTTCATAAACTTCACAAAGCACAGGCTATACTATTAGTAACTTTATCCCCTTTTTTAATAAAACTGGATATTCCTGACAATACAAACCAAATTTCAGTAATAATCAATGATACCATTGAAAATAAGTAAGTGTTGAAGTGGGCCACAAGAACACAAAAAAAGAGAAAAACTGACTGGCCAATACAATTAGTAGATGATTCAATTTGTTTGATACTAATATTTAACTATATGTTACGTTTTAGGCCTACTATTAAATAGGTCAGATAGACTTAGATGAGTTTATAGAAACTAGGCACTAAAACTAAAATGTGGCTTAAGGGATTGCCCATGATGAATGAATGAGGAGGCCAATCACTCTGCATTCATTTGTTTACTGGCACTGAAATATAAGTAAGTTAGATACAAGTGTCGTCCTTCAACTTATAATTATATGGTATAGCAGGAGTTGTGCGAAGCGATATATTTTTATTTAAAAATTAAACAATTTGCAAAAAGCACAATATTGTTGCATTATTTAATAACAGTGTACTGACTGACATCGACCGTCTAGTCTTTGTGTGCTGATGAAGTAGCCCACATAGAAGTAGCCATCTTTGTGTGGTAAAGAAAAATAATAAGGGAGGTAATATCTTAGTTTTTCAGGTGCACATATTTTGATGACGACATTCAGTTAACGGCTTTTTGTTTTTTGGCCTCTTCCTTCTCAATCTCTCCTCCCCCCCCCTCCCCACTTTTTTCTTCTTTCAAACCATCAATAATTTGATGCTTACTGATTTAATGTCTAAAGAAGAAAGAAAAACGTTTAACCGATTATTTATCTTAATAAAATTATTTTGATTTCATGAAAAATGATATTTGACTACCAATCCTACACAAAATATTGTGACGTAACAGTAATGGTGTATGAGTTTTTATTTATTAAATTTCGAAATATCCTTTTCTACTACGGGTATTAAAATTTATTAAAGACTTGATTATATGTCAAACTTCAAACCAAACTATGTAACTTTTGTAGCCATATAATTTGGGCCTATTTTTAACATATATACAGGTAATTCAAAAGTATTTCATTTATCGCCAACATTGATTATGTATATAATATATATATATATTCCCTTCACATTATATATATATATATATATATATATATATATAATGTGTGTGAGAGATTATATATATATTTTGAATAATCTAACTAATATTGATGCAATTATCGCCAACATATATTATATATATAATATATATATATATTCTCTTCACATTATATATATATATATATATATATATATATATATATATAATGTGTGGGAGAGATTACATAAATATTTTGAATAATCTAACTAATATTGATGCAATAATAAACCTCTCTGACAACCCAGGCTAGCGGGTTGGTAATGGTGTGGTGTTCCTTTCACAACACAACCTAAGCGATCAATGATATCTCCTTACTAATAGCAAAATCAGAGAGATACTTAATTTAAATCATTAAAAAATTTGTGACACAGTAAAACTAAAGACAAAGAAGTCCATTGTAATGTCTGGAATATTCAGACGCATTTATTTGAAGACAAAGAATCCGTCCAAAAATAACTCAAAATAACTCACATTATGGTTAAATTAAATACTAATAGGGATCATCCCAATTGCAAATAACAATTTATGAATATGAACAAATTTGACCAAATTATTATACATTCAGGAAAAGTTGTTTTTTTTTCTTCCATTTACTAAATTATGGTTTTAAAAACAAAAGCAATCAATTTCTTCCAACAAATAGAAAACTTTAAAAAATGCGCGATTGGGAAACAAATTTAAGAATGAACTACCCTAATCATTCTAAATGTCCTGAAATGTTTTGTGCATTTATAAGATGTGGAAAAAACATTCCATCGTATATTGAGCTAGTGTATCTCGACAGTTTTCATAACACTTATCTCCCACCACAACGAATTGTTAATAGTAATGACAGTGATGTTTTTTTTTTTTTTCAAAGTCTTTAGGGATTTTTAAATTACAGTTTGGTGTATTATCTCTATTGGCAATGAGGTAGACCTAAATTTGCTGATTTCTTAGGTAACCAAACATAATGGAAAATAGTTTATATATTTGGTTTGCTATATAAAGAGAAGTAAAGTCAAAAGTTCCTTGCAACCATTACAAGTATGAGATAACCAATATCAAATAAAACTGGCTTACACATTATGTTAATTAGTAGAGGTACAGTTAAACATCTACTTGTGTGTAAATTATAAATTTATAATGATAAAGAAGTGTCTAAAACTAAAAGCGATAATTAAGAATGTTATGAAATAAGCAATATTTCTCCAATTTACTACAACTACAATAAAAACAAAAATTCACATATATTTGAAAAATCTGCTCTACCTGGCCTATATATCTTTAGTTGATGCAAAGATTCACAACATTTCTGACTACCGGGTACTTAGAATTTTAGTTTTTTAGAGTAAATACAATTTCTTCAACTTTAAAATCTTTATAGCGAGTTGAAATGATCAAAATGTAATTAAGGGGGATAATCAACCACCATTCTATAACTTTTAGAAGCAATCCAGTGCATAGCAAATATTGGTTATGGTGAATAATCATAGCGCCATATTGCAACGTTCTTTTTAAATGGAGACATTCAGCATAGGAATCATTTTAATATTGCAGTCTTGTAAATAAAAAAAGTTTTCAGTAATATTAACTTAATAAATGATGCATAACATAAGATTAGTATCATTCATCTTTACACACTGGAACAAAATGAGACACACATTATTCCTTTAACAACAACTTTTAATGGAAATAACTGGTGACTTGCATCTGCTATTTTAATTGTCACACCCACTGAATTAAGTTTAATTTTAACATACTTTTCAGAATGTTATATAAAATTCAACAACATTTGACTTATTTTTTTATTTGACACATAATTAACATTAAAACAATTAACATTTACTGCTGGAAGTAACTAAAAACTGAGAGGAATTGACTGTTCCAATAAAAATATGTAAAACATATGAATGAACACAACTTATCTTGTATAACAAAGTAGGTAACATGCATGTTACAAAATGGAAGAAAAAATTAACCACTTACTTTAAACTCTTTAAAAAACAACATAAGTAGCATGCATTCCATTATATTAATCATAAATCTAAATTTTTAAAATTCTATAAATCAAAACATCAGAATGCACCCTCCACAAATTATAGCTTATAAAATGGCAGATAAAATACACTGTTTTGTGGTAAATTCACAAAGAACAAGAATGAATTTGAAGCTTTAATAAAAAAAAAAAGCTGCTCCCTTGGAATTATCACTGCATGCAACCATACTTTCTATACACACAATATAAAATATACTTCCATGGAGAAAGACATTGACAGTGATATATACTCTTTTGTTTCTCCCAACCAACTGTTTATTATAGTAGTGTTATATATTAAGATTAATTTAAAAAAAATTTTAATAAAAAAATATGCTCTGAACTTATGGTGGAAATAACTATATAACAATGAGCACAATAAAAAAATAAACTCAGTAGTCAACTGCTATTGTCTCATCTTTATTTTATATAAAAACACTTTTAGATCATTTTATTCAAAATATCTTTGACAACACATAGTGTTATTAAGAAAGTTTTAAAAAAAAATGAAAATCTTACATATTGACCAAATTATTAGTTAATAAATATATGTTTAATTATAATATGTAAAATGTGAACTACTCTAATGTTACTAAGAATATAATCAAACCCAAGCTGTATGTCCTAGCCCTAACAAGAATTATATTTTCATTTAAAAGAGACTTATTATCTTAAAAGTCACATGTGCACTAATTTCATTTTTCAATCATTGAAATACTGGTACTAATCAGATTGCCAAGGATAAAAAGAAAACATCCTTATTTTGTAAATACATTTCTTAATTAACTAGATCATGTCCCATTTCTAAAACTGATGTAATTTAAAGCCATTGAAAAAACACAAAATTAATAATTTTGTGAAGATTATTTTCATTTTTAAAAGCTGAATGAAACTATTAGAGAATTAATGATGTTCCTTCATTTCTTTCAGAAAAAAACTGTTTTATTCAACATGAAAAGTTTGTATTATTTATTTTTTAAAGCATAAAATCCAGAAATTTCCAAACCCTTATAACCCCAAAAAAACTTCAGGAATCTTTAAGAACTTCTTGTAGGAAAGCTTTGACGTCTTCCATTTCCTGAAATACATAAAATATTGATTGAAACTAAGGATATGCAAAATATTAAACAAGACAAAAAGGAAAAGAATTTAAAACCTCATGTTTGTCTTGACGAATGTAAAAACACACAAGTTTAGGATCTAACAATTTTCAAAGATTTAAAATCCTAAAATTCACAAGATTTACCTTAAAATAAATGACTAATTAAGTAAACTTACTCATAGTAATGTATTACGACTATGACATGTCTAGATTTAATTTTTAATGAAATTGATGAATTAAAAGATGATTTTAGAGTATGAAATAATCTAATATTAAATAAATCATCTACAAAATTTAAGAAGATTGATTAAAAATATGAACTTAATTTTTTTTTTAAATTTGGTATTGTTCTCCATGAGGAAGATGCCTGAGCAAGGTAACAAAAAGCTTACTTGATGATTGGAGCTGTGTCCCAAATGGTTGTAAGGTTTGAACTGTGCAGCAGGATTAAAAGTCTTAATTATTTCATGAGTAGCATGACCCCATCTGTGAGACACCAAAGGGTCTGAAGTTCCATGGCATTGCAGAACAGGAACTCTGGTATTATATTTGGTATTCTAAATTTGAAGGACAAAATATTAAGTATAACAGCACTCAACCAGTTTTATTTGAATGAACTTTGTTTTAAGTATAGTACCATTACTATTTATGACAAATTATATATTGCTTTACCATAAATAGCCAAATCCTATAGAATGTGCTCCTGATTCTTGACATCAACCCCCCCCCCACCAACCCCCCCGAACAATGTGATGGGCATGGTCAAACCTTTTATCAATCACAATTTCTCATAATTATTCAAGAAAAAACTGATTTACTTACACTATCATTGGTAAAGTACTTGTTCATTGGCATCCAAGTACTTAGAGCTAAAACTCCACCAATCTTTGTATCTGTTCCAAAAGCTGTGTACAATGCGACAGCCCCTCCCTGAGAAAACCCTCCAATAACAATTTTTTCAGCTGGTATACCATCACTAATTTCTTTGGCGATCAATTGCTGTACTGAGAGATTAAAAATTTACAGTTAAAATAATTATAGTTTTAGGAACGTTATTGGGAATAATGATTAAGTGTGCTAAATCAAAATACTGAAACAGTTTTAAGAATGGAAATAAATGGAGATTTGACCATTAGCTAAACCTGGTACAACAACAATGATGTGCAATATAACATTTTGTCACATTAGAAAAATTCATTTTAACTTAAGACAAAGATCTTGCAGTTAATTTTTTTTTAAAATGTAATACTTCTAACTTCTAGATACATTCCTAGTAAGAGAAGTAATTGGATGTTGAACATAGATGCTTTACACGTTGATATTGCTTGATATTTGAAAACAAATAACTCAGAAAATTAAATTTAAAAACAAACTCACATTCTCTTGATGAGTCTCTAATGCCTTGTTCATCCTCTGGACTATTAGGGTCTAGGCCACGTATATCAAACCTCAAAAAAAAATTTTTTTTAAATTTATGTGGACATATCAATACATAAGTGAAGTACAAAGCAAAATCTGAAACTACTAACAATCATTTAATTTTTTAACAAAGAATTATTATTTTAAATAATTATACTTGTGAATTAATTAAATTCCCACTACTTTATTTCTATAATAATTTATGTTAACTCACTATCAAAACTTCAAATGATATAGCCTAAAAGATAATAGAGCTAGTCTTGATTAATTCTTAAACAAGTATTTAATTAAATTTCACTAACTCTTGGTAAGAGCCGAAAGGAATTACATAACAATGGTGAAGAAGAAAAATCATTTATAAATAAAACTAAAAAGCTACACAAAACTTACAAAACGCTCTACTTATGAACTTTTTGAGATACAAAACTTAGATTAACTTACATACTAACTTAGATTTGAGATATGAACTTCAATGCACTGTGCATGCACACATGCTGTACCTGTGGTGTTTGTTGTTACTATGTCGCATTTATATGGAATTCAACGCATGTACATATTTGCTTTTTTTTTTCTGTATCGATTTTGTTATTTGCATAATCAAACAATAAAATTAGTGAAGAGTTTTATTTGGTTTATATTAAATATTTGTACATTATGTATGAATTTCTTTGTGTGATTTCTATGAAATGAATGAAGGAATGACAGGCGCACGCATGTTTGGGACGAACAGGTCTAGCGTATGTGTGCACAAGATTTGATAAATAAAAATGTTTAATGGTGTATGCATAACTCCTAAAAATGCTCCTTCTCACTACTGATCCATTTCTTTGCATTTTCTTAAAATTAATTTCCTGTAAGATGTAATTGGAAATTGGAATTTGAGATACCCGGTACAAACTTTTCAAGATATGATTCACAGTCAGGAATGAACTAAGTTCATAAGTTGAGGTATCACTGTATAAATTAGCACAAGTAATACAAATAATTTTTGGTCAAACAGACAAGTTCATTGTAAGAATGCAATTTTTTTGTTTACCATGAAGGCATTACCATTCCAGCATTGAGGGAAACTGGCTTATGAGGTCTGTAGGAATCAAAAGAAATAATCATGATAATGCTACAAATGCCAGATCACTTTTTTTGGTGGTGTCAGCATTTAAATTAATCATGTATTAAAATGCCAGGTCAGCATGATACAAAGATATATTTATTGACTGGAATAGTTCAGAAAATAACTTAATATGGGGCTGATAAAACAAAACTTTGAAAAAAATTTTTTATACATGATTCAACCCAATGCTAACAATTAGAATGACTTACGCATGAGGGCATATACAGCGTATGTGCTTGAAAGAAAGCTCTCTGAACTGATCAGCCCAACCATGACTAACAGAAAGATGATAAAAACCATAAAAACAGAGGTGCAGCATACAATCAAAGTAAATGAATTAGAAAAAGATATATTTCTTCATATTCATCATAGCTAAAAAAAGTTAAAAATGCAAGGAATTATTTGACGTGCAAGTGGCTACGTTAAAAAAAAATTCGTACAGTAAATATCAGATGAAGTACCAATCTCAGTTATTATTTTGCTGTATCTATTCATAAAAATTACAAATATAATTGTGTGCAATGGAACTTTTTCTAAACTAATAAGTAAATAAATTTAGATTTCTTTCATTTCATATGAAATTTCTCATGACTGTCATATACTTATAAAAAAAACTAAGTTACACATTTTTAACACTTACCCTGTGTCACCCAGACCATGAAGAAATATAAGCTAAAATATAAATACAAAATTTAATGAGCAATTTTTGGGCATCAAAGCATTGTTTTTTTGATCAGCAAAAACAGCCGCATACATTGACTAAAAGTTATCTGTTTGTAAAAAATATCACAAATAATTATTGTTTAGCTATATAGTATATATGAATTTAACAAAAATGTAATTAATTATGGAGTATGAGGTTACAGTTCTAGTACGTAATTGTTTTGATATTACTGTAGACCTCCCTGCCTACCTACTACTGGTAAATGAATAATTATTACTGCCCCCTCCCACTCCCAACTGAATTAGAAAGTCTAGTCACCTTGTTTTATCTACTATAAAGTTATAAAGGTTTAATATTTAGACATGTTATTAAAAACTCAGAAATATGGAACCATACTTTCCAAATAGTTCATCCTTAAGGGGAGCAAGGCTGGTCCAGAGAGTCTTTTAAAGATGACAGACATTTAGGTGATTATTTATTACCAGAAATTTTGGAATTAAGATTTTGATTTTTATGAAATTCTGTGATAAACCACTAGCCACTAGTACTACTAGTCCTGAAATTCCAGTTATTGCTGGAGTTAGTAACAGAGTTTGCCAAGCAGACCTGTTTACCCCAACACTCTTAAAATCGTACAATATCATCACAAAATCATTCAATAAATTATCTTAATAGTAAAAAATAAACGTACAGTGTATATAATGTATAATGTATACACCTCAAAATCGTACATTGTACGCCAAAATCGTAAGAGTAAACAGGTCTGGCCAAGTGATATTTAGATAAATCATATATACATTTATACATTCATACATATTTAGGCCTACAATTTGCCTTTTGTATGGTCCACTAGCAGATTTGGTCACTCAAGTCCACACTTGAGACTAAGTGCAGGAGTGAAAAGGGAGAAGACAGAATATGAATAATTCTTGCAATTGCAACCAATCTTGGACCCATTTCATTAGATTGGGTTTAGAAAATCTTAACGTTATTAACAGAGATGGCAATAATAATAATCTCTATAGACTCACTGATGCTGTGGCTTTCTCTTTAGGTTGCACTTTGACTGGTGGATTCATATTGTGAGATGAGGAGGCGCCCATAAACCGCTTATTCTGGCCCTGGTACAGTATTACAGATCCTGCAATGATAAGCAGGATTAGAATAAACAGTAGAACTCTAAAGATAATAAGGTATGCGACTTTCGATTTATTTGAAGAAGAGGAAATCATCTATTCATACGTGACAAATTCCGTAAGAACTGATAACTAAAGGTACTCATTGAACATAGTTAATAATTAGAGACTGCCTGATCGATTTGCAGACCAGGCTAATGTCTCGTGATTTCTCGCTGAGACGTAAATATTGATCTGAATTTACAAGGGAAACTACTCGACCACAAAGCATTGAAAACAAATGTGAAGTACAGTACCGGTACAAATACTTCCGCATAATAAATGCTGTTTGCTATCCTAATTTTGAAATCATCATCATGATTGTATAATTTGGAATTTCGGAATTTCTCAAATGCAGGATATAAATACTGCGTAGAACTTGTAATCATCTTATTGTAATTAAACTATACTGAAGTAGGTGAACGCAATACTGGCAATACTGATCAGATGTCAGCGTGATCAATTAATAATAGTATAGTATAGTATAGTCAAGATGCAGCTTGTGGTTAAAGATGTAAACAAGGAATTGGAGAAATCTGATAGAGATCAAGTAAGAAGCCAAAAATTTCAAACAGTAAAAGAACTAGGGAGAACGGTTATTATATATTTATTTTAGGACAATGTAAATTTAATATACTTTACACTTTAACTTTATACTTTAATTACTTTGTAGCCTTCGCCTTTACTTTTACTTAACTTAAATGATACTGAAGATAGCTTCTTTGAAATATTATATATAATAATATAATCAATTCATAATTAATTCATCATCATATTTCAAAATATAAAAAAAAAAACAACATGTTATGAATAGTAGGCCTAGTTTATTAGTTACAATTACAAGGTGTATTCCTTATAACTTATGCCCTATTATAATATAACTGCATACAGCAGAGCCAATAGCCTATTTATATTTAGGCAGTGTCTACGTATATCTCCGGCACTATTTGTCCGATGACCAAGTCACATGACCGCCGCAACAAGTGGCGAGAGATATCTTGTCGGTCAGCCTTGTCACGTGACCCCGAATGATTCAAAACTATTGTTAATTTTAAAATCTATTTCTCTACCAAGTAATGTACTGAGTATCTTGCATGCAAATGATAGAAAAAAAACTTAAGTGAAAGTGGCTTCTAAACATTTTTGTTTAGTTTGTTATTTGAGTTTGTGTACCAGTAATTTGAGTAATCCATAAAATAAATTAGGGGCCAGTATGAGTATGGAGTAGGCAACCAATGAAAGTAAAAGATTTCATTTTAAATTGTTTCAATTGCTACAAGATATTTAAAAACTTCTCATGAAACTACTTTTGCTGATGAGCATGATAATATAAATATAGTATAAAAGACTTTTAATTAAAATGGGGGGGAAAAAACGATCCTATACCAGGTATTGATCGTCAAATCATTACAAGTCAAGCGACCACTCTACCACAAGACCACACAATATCTGCCAAATTGCACTTCGTTCAGAATAATAACAACTAATAGCCGTCCGGCGGTCACGTGACAGGCCGCCGGACGTATATCTCGCGCACTTTTTGTCCGGCGCGCCGGACGTGTAGACACTTCGTTATATTTATAGGCATAGGCTAACTGCCCTACACCAAAATAAAAGTAGAATAAGCATTTAAATTTTAAAGTTTGATAAGAAATTAAATCACATGTCATTGTT
Source organism: Lymnaea stagnalis (assembly GCA_964033795.1). Classification (NCBI taxonomy): domain Eukaryota; kingdom Metazoa; phylum Mollusca; class Gastropoda; family Lymnaeidae; genus Lymnaea; species Lymnaea stagnalis. The sequence continues at coordinate 173,537 of CAXITT010000377.1, read as the reverse complement.
ATTTCACTACTGTGAAACCTGTGAGTGTGACTGGCTCAAACCTTTTGAACCAAAGCTAAAATGATACTATTATCAGGATGATGTTATTATTTACCATTATGATTATCTCACAATGTTTGAAAGAAGAAGACATAAGCACATTGGCTATAAGTTTAAGAAGAACCAGGAACAATCAATAATTTATTCTGCTTTAACATTAGTCACTTCATCATGCAGTTCATTTACATCAACATGTAGGCCTACATGTACAATTGACAAGTATGTTATGAACAAAGAATTTCTAAATATAAAGTAAGTGAAGTAAATGTGGAGTGTGCTATTTTAATCATTTTGCTTTCATTATGCAGTGGCAAAATTTAAACATTAGTCCCATATGATAACACACTGTTTCATCCTGATATTAGAAATACGTAATGCAGACTGATTTTGTCTGTGGATTCTTGCTTGCTTTAAAAACTTGAATGATCATAATCAGGAAAAATTAAATAATGATGAGAATGCCAGGCCATAAGCTAACACTACATTTATGATTTTGTGTTCTCATATGGCATACAGCTATTTAGGGCTGCTTGATAGAAACATAGCCATACACCCCTAGGAGTCTCTTTTTTTTCCCATTATTTTAAGGTTCGGCATTTTCAACAAACTGCATAGTTATTTTGTTCGGTGTGGGGGGGGGGGACTAGTGGCAGTGAATCTGGGCTTATGTTCATGCAACTTGAAGCAGTCATTACACATGTCCAAGGTCTAATCCGTTTCTTCACCAAATACAGTGAAAAGGGATTTGCATCATCAATGAACACTGCAAAGGAAACTGCTGCAGAAATTATCATCAAACTGATGATGAAAGAATCTTGCAATAGGTGAAGAAAGAAGCAGTTTAAAATATGAATTTAGAGATGAGACACAAGAAAACAGATGCCTGAAGAATCTTTCAGGATAGAATATTTCTTATGGCTAGTAGACCAGGTCTTTGGATCCTTGAAGAAACATTTCAAGCGACAGCAATTGTACCTTGACATTTTTGGCATCCTATTTAATATTCAGCAACTTCGTACACTGACTCTGGATAATTTGAGCAAAAACTATGCAGATTTGGACATGGAGTTGAGACGTAAATCATGGGATGGATAGATTGGATTAAATAGAAGTTATGATGGTCCTCAGACAAATTATTCCAGGAGAAGTACAAAGAGCATTAAAGTGTCTTCAATTCATGTGCTGCTGGCCAATTTGTTTCCAAAACCTGCAAGCATTTACAAAAAAAATGTTAACCGTACTGGTGCAAAATTAAATTTGAAAAAACCTTCTATTTATTTATGCCTTTTACCTTGCTTGTGGCATAGGCCATCTACAAGAATTTTCCCTTCATCTCTGTCTTGTGCTTTCCTTTCCAGTTGCTTTCAGGTGTATCCCATTCTTTGTGTGTCTGCCTCGAGCTCACATCTCAGAATATTCTTTGACCTTCCTCTCTTCCCTCTTCCCTTTTGATTCCATGTTAGGGGTTATCTGGTGTTTTATAAAGAGTGTGCCCTATCCACCTCCATCTTTTCCTTATGATGTTTTCAGCAATATGCTCCTGGTATGTCCTTTCCAGTAAGTCTTTGTTGGTGATGATGTTTGGCCATTTTATGTTCAAGATCTTTCTAAGGCAAGTGTTTGTGAAAATCTCTACTTTATGCATGATGCTTGCTGTTGGTCTTCAAGTTTCGACTCCATAAATTAGGACAGTTTTGACATTTGAGCTGAAAATTCTGACTTTGGTTTGCAGAGTCAGCTCCTCAGGCTCCATATTTTCTTTAATAGTAATAGCACAAATGCTGTCCTCGCTTTTCTAATTCTAGCCCTGACATTAGCTTTGGATCCACAATTTATGTCAATGGTGCTGACTAGTATGTGAAGGTCTCCACCTCTTCCAGTGCATTTTCTGCCAAAGAGCAATGTTCTTGGTCAGCTGAATTTACCTTCATGATCTTTGTCTTGCTTTTTTTTATACTGATTCCGAGCTGTGCTGAAAAGGTGGCTACATCTTTTGTTTTTTCCTGCATTTGTTGCTGGTTGTACGACAGAAGTGTAATGTCATCTGCACATTCTAGGTCATTCATTGGTTCCCGGGGTGTCCACTGTAACCCGTTCCTCTTTTTGTCTGTGGATTCTTTTTATATTCAGTCAATGGCAATGATGAATAGGAAGCGGGATAATCAATATCCTTGTCTGACTTCTGTTTCCCCTTAAAAGGCATGCGTGAGTCTACTTTCATGTACTACCCTGCATGTCATTTCTTCATGACTCCAAATGATCCTGACTTGTTTTCCTGGTACCCCATAATGCACGAGAAGTTTCCACAAGGTTTGTCGTTTCAGGCTCTCAAAGGCCTTTTCATAGTAGATGAAATGTAGATGTGGGGGGAGTTCCATGCGATAGAATGTTCTACAATGATGTGTAGTGTTGCAATTCGGTATGTGCATGATATGTTTTGACGGACTCCAGGTTGTTGATCTCACAGCTGAGTGTTGAACTGGTCCTTCATGCTATCCAGAATAATTCTGTTGAAGTTCTTTCCTGGTACTGCCAGCAGTAATAATTCCTCTCTAGTTTGCACAGCTGCTGAGATCACCTTTCTTTGGTGTCTTGATAAGGTCAGTTGTGATTTAGCCCATCTTTCAGTCATAGTGCTATTTTCAGTGTTAGCTTTTCAAAGTTTTCACTGTTAACCATAAAAGATTTGGAGAGGGAAAAAAAAGGGGTGAGGTAGATGAACAGCTGCCTTGTCATGGGGAAATATTATTTCCGAATCTGCCACTAACACAATAATTGCAGTTCAAGTTAATGGAAAAGGGAAGAGTATTTAATTTTAAATCCTCACTGATTTCATTGATTTTTTTTATACTTGTATTTCAGAATTTGCTTGTGGGGTGCTGCTTAGCCGTTTTTGGAAATATCAATATTAGTGTCTCCCTGAATTTACAGGTGAATTTCTGACTTTACCATTGATACAAACTTGAATATTTAAATGAAAGTTAAAAAACAAATTAATCAATGTCTTATTAATATGTAGCCTATATGCTAAGAGTCTACCTCAAATTCATAAAATCCCCTTAAAAAGTATGTTGAAATGAAATTATGTCATATTTGTCAGTACCAGTATTGAATTTGTGCATGCCCGCTCCATACACTTTTGCCTTCACATTATTATTTTACAGAACATCTCACAAGTTACCTTAAATTTATTTAAACACATTTTTAAAATGTAATTTTTTAATCACTGTTGATGTTTTCATCTGCAGAAATATGTTCATCTCAGAAATGCAGCTAGAGAGTCTCAGACACAAAAGCATTATACCAATGAACCACTGTGGTGGTTAGGGTTAGCCCTAATGGGCTTTGGAGAACTTTTCAATTTCACTGCCTATGGCTTTGCTCCTGCTTCAGTTGTAGCACCTCTAGGTTCAACAACAGTTGTGGGTATGAACTTTCATTAAACAATTTTTTGGGGTAGGGATGTTTGAATCTGAAGATGATTAGGCAATTTTTGAAAACACTAACTGAAAGTATTGACACATAGTTGTGAGTTCAAAATCTGTATTTCTTGTTTATCTCCTAGCAAACCTCTGCTTAGCAGCTATTTTCTTGAGGGAAAAGTTGCGACCAGAGAATCTCTTTGGTAAGGTACCTTAGAAAAATGTCATTAGGAGAGCAAAGGGATAAAGCATTTATTTACATTATTCATTTTTTTTTTTTAGTTTAATAAGCATAGATTTGATCCAGTTTTAATCTGGTATATAGATACTTCTTCTTTAAAGTTTTATTTTAATGAATCTGCTTACTAACTTGCCCAAATATGACTAATTATTATTTTTTTCTAATAACCATAAAAGCTTTTCCTATACTTAGGATGTGCTCTTGCTATCATAGGAGCTTTTTTACTGGTGACGTTTTCAAATGCTGTAAGTTAGTGTAAGCTGTATTGAATAGTTTTAAAATCTTGTAGTGTATTTCATCATAAACATTAATTAATATCATATATGATTTTCATTATTTTTCAAAATGTTGCATACTATTTTTTTTTAAAAGTAGAGATTAATTATGATATACGAAAAATATTTTTTATGAAATGATAATAATTTATACATTTTAGTTTATGTTTGCACTTTTTAAAATTTCAGTCAGAGAAAGTTATGGGCAGTTATGAAATTATTAGATCCTTATCACAGCCTATTTTCATAGCCTATGTTGTAAGTATTTTGCAATCATAATGAACATTTTATAAGTTGCTATTATTTAAATTTTTGGAGATAAGAAATAAATTATTTTTTAATTTTTTACTTTAATTAAAGCACCTCTTCAAATTTTTTAATACCATGAACTGTAATTGTCTTAAAAATTCAGTTATTTTGTCAACTTCAAATCCACATAATGATAAACAAAATTTAAAAGTCATACATAGGCTGGGGCATCACTAGGGTTGGTGTAACCCATTGGTGAAAACTCACACTGTCATCCCTTGCAGACTTCCCTCATGAACCTACTCAGAATATGCCTTCTTTGGTGGCACCCTGCTCTTGTTTTTTTAAACTTAGATATGTTAAGAAATTGAGCTCTGTTGAATGGGATATTTTATATTAGGGGTCTCACTGCTGTGAGGGTGTCATCAGGTGCGGTCCAGACCTCCCTCCCCTATATGTGACGATAATTTACCATAGAGGAACAGACACATTTTTTCTTTCATAATCCCTTTTGGCTTACTTTGTGAATTTAATAGTATTACTAGTATAATATATTTTCATGTTTTCCTTTATCTTATACTTATTTATTTTCAGTGTCTAGAGGTGATCATACTGGCTGGTTTACTCATCTTGTTATACTGCAAGGAAGCCAAACATGTTTTGATATATCTTCTGATTTCTTCCATCACAGGTGAGAAATTCACAAATTAAACAAAAATGTGAGCTAATATGAGAAGTATGATTTGGTTCTAATGAAATGCACTGTGTCTATCTATAGATAAATCATCTACGTTTACTTTATTTTTTTTATAGCTTCTTTCACAGTTATCTCTGCTAAGGCAGTGTCAGGTATGATTCAACTCTCTGCAGTAGGCTTCTCTCAGTGGACAAAACCTGTCCTGTACGCAATGCTGGTGGTTCTGATTTTAACCGCGCTCATCCAAATCAAGTAAGCTTTTTTAATCTTTCGTGCATTTAATTTCAATAGTTAAAAGTCTACATTTTAAAAAAGTTGGAGTTTTAATGGAAAGATAAAAATTTAAAAACAAATAAATTGAAGTATAGGGTTTTATTTTTTTTTCCAACAGGTTTGTCAACTTGGCAATGAAAAATTATGATGCTACCATTGTGGTACCAGTGAACTTTGTCATATTTACCATCTCTGCAATTCTGGCAGGTAATTAAGTTTATTTACTTCTTAATTATTTTTTTTACAATTAAACCCCTCCAGAGTTCATTCAAAATAATTAACTCCAAAGTAATATCCTTTTTGAATGTGATTAAACTAGTTATAGAAACTTTAGTGACAAATATTCATGCTGATCATTGAAATTATCACAGATTATTATTTTATTATTAGTGATCTTATATAGCGCTGTACCCCAGCCTAGGGCTGGGCTCACCGCGCTTTACATAAAAATATTAGCAAAATAGACATAATTGTGACTTTAAAATAATAAATACATTGATGAAATAAAGTACAGCATATAAAAAAAAACAAAAACAAATGTATATTCACCCACCCCTGAACTTTTACAAGGCAAACCATAGACGGCAGTCAGCAGCATCGTTTATCGGTCAGAGGAGGGGAATCATTCAGGGTAATAGAGTTTAAAGAGATGTGTTTTGAGTGCAGTTTTGAAGGCCTGGGTGGTTGGTATATTGCTGATGTGTAGTGGCAAAGAATTCCATTGTTTGGGGGCGCAGAAAGAGAAAGATTGTTCACCATATGTTTTAGTGCGTGTCTTGGGAATGGACAGAATACGCGCGTCTGCATTATGTCACTCTGCATAAAATGAAATTGATATTGCCGAATAAGAAGCAGTCTTGTGAATGCTAATTAACTTCTGAATGTATTTTAATAATAGTAAATGTTATTTTAGGCAGCAATTTATATTCCATGACAAGATTTTGTAGAATTTTTTTTTTAAAATATGGGTATCAAGCAATAATTTCATAATAAAAGATTTCTGTAATTTTTTTTTTTATAATTCCTTTTTCAGGAATCATTTTCTATAAAGAGTTTTATGGAATGAGTGGAATTCAAGTAACATTATTCTTATTCGGGTAAGTTTTATGCATATAATTTTTCAATGTTTAACCGAACATTAGAATAATTTTATTCTTAATAATGATTACATGCTATCTATGCACTTTTTATTCTAAAAGGAAATAACCCCTCTATTTAAATGTTGCTGTTTAATGATAAAATTGTCCATATTCCACTTTGACTGGCTTCTTCAACTATTAATACTATTGTTATTCCTTTAAAAAAAAAACATATTTAAAATAATTTGTTCAAAACAAATAACATAAGAAAAGATAAGATAAGATTCTTTTATTGATCCAAATAAATAGAAATATTTTTTGATTGCATTATACATTTTCAGCACAAAACTAAAACAATTTGAACACAAGACATTTATAATAAATTATTTCAAACAGCCATTCAGTGAGTTCTCTTAGCAAAATCGGGGACTTTTAAGTTCTCATTCAGATGTGTGACTTCAGAGGAAGCACGCTGGTAAATTCGTACAGATTGGGGAACAAAATAATTTTTATATCTGTCAGTCCTCGCCCTGATGGAAAGAATTCGTCCCGAACGGCCCGATCCTAAGTATCTAGGATGAAGAGGGTGGGATGTATCATCCAAAATGTGTTTAGTTTTGCAAAAACATCTTTCTTCAAATAGTTCTTCAAGTAAAGGATGTTTAGTTTGTGTTGTTTCTATTTTTCTTGATTAGTCAGTTTATGCGGTGTTTAATATCAGACGTTGAATTCCCACACCAGCAGGTAATACTGAAATTAAGCAGGCTTCCAATAGTTGCATTGCAGAATAAGTTAACGACTTCTTTCTTTACGCCAAAATTGTACAGTTTTTTTTTGAGGTAGAACAGTCTTTGGTTGAATTTCTTATACAGGATTTTGCTGTGCTCATGCCATGTTAGCTTATTATTAATGGTGAAACCTAAGTACTTGTACGCCTCCACTTTCTCCACATTTTGATTTTTTATGTTGAGATCTGTAATCAGGTGTTTCCCCCTCCTGAAATCAACAACCATTTCTTTTGCTTTTGAGACATTCAACTGGAGAAAATTGATAAAGCTTGTTACTAAGTTACGGTATAGGCCTTCTCCTTCAGATATTAAGCCAACAATCGTGGTATCATCAGCAAATTTTAAGATTGGAACTGTGTTGCTTGAGCTTTGAATATCATTTGTATATATTGTATACAGTGCAGGAGAGAGAACGCAGCCTTGTGGTTCCCCGGTGCTTATGCTCTGGTTAGAGATACTTGGTTATTTACTTTGACATATTGTGGTCGATTTGTTAAAAAAAGTTCAGTATCAAAGCCTGAATATTTAAATTGACACCTAACGAGGAAAGTTTCTTTATCATAAGGTGTGGTTGGATGGTGTTAAAAGCTGATGAGAAGTCTAAGAAAAGCACTCTGGCGTATGTTTTAGGACTGTCTAGGTGATGGTAAAGTCTCTCCAACAATAGTAAGATTGCGTCCTCCGTACTTCTTGCAGGTTTGTAAGCAAATTGGTGGGGGTCAAGTTTTTGCTGTACTTCATTCAAAATTTCTTTCAGAATTATTTTCTCAAAACATTTCATGACAATAGAGGTAAGTGCAACAGGTCGTAAGTCGTTGTTGCACGTTACCTTAATTTTCTTTGGAATTGGTATGATTTCTGAAGTTTTCCAAATTGCTGGTATTGTGTGAGTTACATAAGATTTATTAAATATGTAACAAAAAATGTAGGAGAGCTGCTCTGAACATAGTTTAATGAGCCGACCACTTAATTTGTCTGGTCCCGAGGCCTTGGCTGCGTCCACTTGTTTAAATAATGACATCACTCTCTGTTCGGTAAACAATAAACTACCATCCTGTGTACTACTGCCATCTTGAAATGAATTCATCATCTCACTGTGCACTTTTCCAAACTCCAGGCTGTCAAAACGACAATAAAAGTCATTTAAGTCGTTAACAAAATTCCTTACGTCCTCAACACATAAGCATTCTCGCTTAGCAGTATATCCTGTTATTTGCTTGAGTCCAAAAGTCTCTCAGCAGCCTGCTCCTTGTTAGCATTAGGTGGAATGTAAGTAAGGATGATACATATTTGGGTGAACTCCCTAGGTAGGTAAAATGGCCTTAAAGTAATGCAGAGTAGTTCTATGTCGGGTGTACAAACTACATGTTTCACTGTACTGTTGTTGATGCTACCGTAGTTTTTGTTAACATATTTTGCCAATCCCCCTCCCTTGGATTTGCCACTGTCGTTTGTTCTATCGGCGCGGAAAAGGTTAAATTCGTCCATTGCCACTGCTGAATCTGGTACTGTTTCGTTTAGCCATGTTTCTGTCAGACATATTAAAGCGCTTTCGCGAAATTGATAGAAATTCTTACAGCAACGATCCAGTTCATCCATCTTGTTACACGGTGACCTAACATTTCCCAAAGCAACAGGTGGAAGAAAGCCCCGCTGTCCTCTGTTTCTGCATTTGACACAAATGCCTTCCCTTCTGCCCCTCTTTCTTCGTCTTGGCTGGGAATCGATCGCCTTTTTTATTTGGCATGGCGGAAGTTTACAGAAATGGCGGAAGTGACATTTCTTGACTATGCTGAGTTACTTAATATCTAAAGTCCAATTTAAAGCTGTTTCCCATGAAGAGAAACACAAAAAACTGACTGAGAAAATCGGCCTTAGAACATCCATTAGAACTTGATTGAAAATACAATTAAATAAAACATGTAAAACTGTGAAAAGCTGAAAACATTGTTACAGAGAACTTGTTTACATCATATTTCTTGTGCGTGCCCTCTGATTGACCCCGCATGAGACGCTGTGTTCACAAAGGGGCGTGGCTTAGGCCTTTGAAGTATCCTTGTATACACCGCCAGCCACTAAAAATAATTAATCTGTTCCAAATAGTATTTGGTAGAATGATTGGGATTTTTCTCGAAATGTCTCGAAGGCAGGGCTTGGGCGTCGGTAGACCCACCTATATAAGGGATTGACAGGCACGGACGAGGGACGGAGA
>CAXITT010000377.1:132636-159911 GCA_964033795.1 Lymnaea stagnalis | reverse complement strand
TTCTTTACATTCAGTACTTGTTTTTACTGATCACAATCCTTTAACATTTTTGAATAAGATGGTCTCCAAAAATCAAAGATTGTTAAGATGGAGCCTATTTTTACAAGAATATAATTTGGACATCAAACATATTAAAGGCAAAGACAATGTCATTGCAGATACCTTGTCCAGAAATTAATTTTCACTAATGTTATTGTTTATAAGCTGTTAAGAAGCTTTTTGTCTAATATTTTGAGAGTAAGAAATGTACTTTCTTCAATTTTAATGGAAAAAGAATTCCATTTTTGAACAATGAAATTTTTTCTTTTAAGAAGGGAGGTGTTACAGAGAACTTGTTTACATCATATTTCTTGTGCGTGCCCTCTGATTGACCCCGCATGAGACGCTGTGTTCACAAAGGGGCGTGGCTTAGGCCTTTGAAGTATCCTTGTATACACCGCCAGCCACTAAAAATAATTAATCTGTTCCAAATAGTATTTGGTAGAATGATTGGGATTTTTCTCGAAATGTCTCGAAGGCAGGGCTTGGGCTCAAAGACTGATTCCTTTCCGATTCCAAGGATAGACGATCTTATAGATCGAATAGGTGATGCCAAATATGTAACCAAGATAGACTTACTATCAGGTTATTGGCAGGTTCCTCTATCTGACAGAGCAAAAGAAATCTCTGCCTTTTGTACTCCAGATGGTTTATACCAATATAAAGTAATGCCGTTTGGGATGAAAAATGCCCCAGCTACATTCCAACGTCTTGTAAATAACATTATTGCTGACCAGGAAAATTGCAGCGCCTATATTGATGATGTAATTATTTACAGTCAAGATTTTTCAACTCATGTAAACCAATTAAGATCTCTGTTTAAAAAATTTTTGCAGGCAAATGTAACTGTAAATTTAAATAAATGTGAATTTTGTCATGCAACTGTGGAATATTTAGGTCACATAGTGGGTCAAGGTCATGTAAAGCCTGTTCAAGCGAAGATAAATGCTATTGTATCACTTCCACCACCCACTACTAGAAAACAGTTAATGAGATTTTTGGGAATGGCAGGTTATTATAGAAAATTTTGCAAAAATTTCTCAGTTATTGCTTCTCCTTTAAGTAATATGTTAAAGAAAAATGCAAAATTTCAATGGTCAGATGCTTGTCAGGAAGCATTCGAAAACATTAAAAATATACTTGCTAATGCTCCTGTTCTCATTGCACCAGACTTTAACAAACAGTTTAAATTAGCTGTAGATGCCAGTGATGTTGGCATTGGTGCAGTTCTTTTTCAAGAAGATGACCACAATGTAGATCATCCTGTCTCTTATTTCTCAAAGAAATTCAACTCACATCAGAAAAACTATTCCACTGTAGAAAAGGAATGTTTAGGTTTAATTCTTGCTCTCCAACAATTTGATTTTTATGTCAGTTGTTCTTTACATTCAGTACTTGTTTTTACTGATCACAATCCTTTAACATTTTTGAATAAGATGGTCTCCAAAAATCAAAGATTGTTAAGATGGAGCCTATTTTTACAAGAATATAATTTGGACATCAAACACATTAAAGGCAAAGATAATGTCATTGCAGATACTTTGTTCAGAAATTAATTTTCACTTATGTTATTGTTTATAAGCTATTAAGAAGCTTTTTGTCTTATATTTTGAGAGTAAGAAATGTACTTTCTTCAATTTTAATGGAAAAAGAATTCCATTTTTGAACAATGAAATTTTTTTCTTTTAAGAGGGGAGGTGTTATAGAGAGCTTGTTTACATAATATTTCTCGTGCGTGCCCTCTGATTGACCCCGCATGAGACGCTGTGTTCACAAAGGGGTGTGGCTTAGGTCTTTGATGTATTCTTGTTTACGCCGCCAACGAATAAAAATAATTAATCTGTTCCAAATAGTATTTTGTAGAATGATTTTGATTTTTCTCGAAATTTCTCGAAGGCAGGGCTTGGGCGTCGGTAGACCCACCTATATAAGGGATTGACAGGCACGGTCGAGGGACGGAGATTTCAGATAGATTTTCTTAACATTACGAGGCGTGTTTTATTCTTTGTGTATTTGTGTGCTCCTACTTATATGTGTTTATTTCGCATTATTTATTGGCATCATTATTTCTAATTGTATTAACTGTGTACCGGTACGACATCTGCCATACTGTAAGTTGAAGATTGTAATTATATTTTTATTTTATTTTGTAATTATCTTAAGACATAATAAATCTTAATTAATTGTAACTAGAAACTGTTTTGGGTCGTATCTTTAATATTGTTGATTCTAGGGTATCGTCCTTTGTTAGGCACTGTTTACAACGAGCCAATTAAAAATTAAAATTAAAATAGGAGATTAATATCTCCCAATACAAGTCAGTGCGTAACAACATGCACTGGTGCAATTGAGTCGCCTGCAGAGCAGCGCCCAGGAAGTAATATGAATGTGTATTTAAATGTTTTCCTCAGCTGCACCTTGTCCTTCATGGCAGTTTACTTCATTGCCGTTGGGAGGACCAGTCATACCAGTGGGATGAAAGCTGATATTCAACCTCATCAAGTTGCTTCTGATCTGATCCCCTGTAAGTTTCACTCATTAGTTTTTGTAACCTAAAGATCTTGATTTTCATGGCATCTTGTACAAGAAACGCTTTGACTCATTGGAAAACAGTTCTACTGTTTTTTTTATTAAGAGCTGCTGTCATGATATATCAGCAAGTGAGGTTTAATGATATATGATTGCTGATTTTTGTGCTTGATAAATACTTTAAATGTCTTACTTTTAAATTGTTCTAGCTTAAGAATGGTTTTCCATTTATTTGGTTCAATGAAAGAAATGTATCTCATATTACAAAAATAAAATTAAATGTGGTTCTTGTGATCTGCAGATCTTAATTTTCAATTTAAACCTGAAGGATAATTGCAGACAACAGGTAACTGTGAAATTCTAACTCTTGCGCCAATGTAATTTGTATTCTACTTTCCAGCTTGGTTGTTGGCCAATGTTAATGTGGGGCAAGTTCAGCCTGTTGGACGTGTGGAACACTTAAAGAATACAGAGAGTGATCAAATTCCTATTCTGCAAGCTGAAGCTCTGGAGACTATTGAAGAGCTGACTGAAGGTTCTGACAAGCTGGATGGTGATGGTGATAGTGTATCCATAACTTCCCTAGATATGCTGGTGGACAGAGAAAAAATGGATCAAGATAAGTCTAGCTATGGTGCAACAGGTGGGGCAAACCAGTAACCTTAATTCATGAAATGTTTTGTCGGATCTCACTGATTATGTATTTAATTTAATAGTTGTGAGCTGTAATTCTGAGATGTTTGAAAAACTCACAACCTTAAAAGTATTTTGGGACTTTTTTTTTTTTTACAATGAACATTACGGTATAAACATTTCTTGAAATTGCAACAATTGAGAATTAGTATATGGTTTATAATTTTTAAAAAATAAATTTTTCAATGATGATTTTCAACTTATTAATCTAAAAGATGTTCAAATGGAGACATCAAAAAATCAATTTTTATTCTTAGAAAACAATCTATAGTCAATGCCAGATTAAAAAAGAAGATATGATTTCTACTAAATAAATTTAACTTAAAGAAATGCATAAAATATTTTTTGGATTGTGCAAGAACAGCAAAAACACAGATGAATTAAGATCATTAAAATATATATAAAAATATGTAAACTCTCTTAAAATTGGGAATTGTTAGTTTGAAAATTATGCCATTATGTTCCTAACTTAAGAAGTTTGACTGCATATAAGTTAAACAAAGTGTTCAAATGAAAGATAGAGTAATGATGTGAGGTTAAGCTGCTAACGGCAAAACTTTTTTATTACTTTGTCTCTTTTGACGGTTAATTTTTCTGGTTTTAGTTAAATGTTTATTGTATTCACCTATTTTCAAACCAAAGATATCGGAAAATTATATACAGTACAGGTATTCTGGGTTGTGCAATATTAAAATATTTTAAGTTTAAGGCCTTACATTTTTTCAACATTGCCAATCCTCTTTACACATTTTATTATTTTAATTTTATATTGCATTCCATGCCCTTTGCTTTGCAGAGTTGACTATATCAATGGGAAATAAGTTATGAATTCAATCTGATATGATTAATATATGTAGGAATAAAAATATTAAAATATCTCTAAATTAATTTATAATTTCTATCATCATAAATGAGAATAAGCTTGTAAATATTGGCATTTTTAAATGATTGTTATTACAAATAACCTTTTGACCAAATAGTCTATTGTTTATCATATCTGTTAGTGTTATTAATACTCTATGTCATCAAAGCCAAAAAAAACCCAACCTAACCACCAACAACCTTTATTTTTAAGATGTAATAAAACTGTTCACATAAATATAAGAGTATGAATATTTGTGGTGATGTTTACTTTGTGCTCAATCTTATATAAATTACTGTTAAATATGGTGTTCATGGAAAAACACACTATTTAGTATTGTTTAATTTCTCTTTTTAAGATGGTCCTAGATCCCCATTAAATTCTGTATGCTTATTTCTGTATGCTAATTTCCTTACAAAAACATGGAGGTAGTAACAAAGACCCATTTAAAAACAAAAATTATTCTTTGTCTGTACAAAATTAAAACAAATACATTTGCTCCCAATAAACTTCCATTTTTCTTATGCTGCATTTTTTTTTGTTTATACAAAAATGGGTTGCACCTGAAGGGGGTGAGTGTATCTCAAGACAATTTTTCTACAATAGGTCTTTAGGGGTTCCAAATGACCATTTATAAAAGTGTCCCCCAAAATGTGAACGTTATTTCAAGAATAATAACCTTAAGATGTGCTGCTTTTTTTCCTATTTCTTCTTATTAGTTAGGCTGGCTTTATTTATACATTCACTTAATGGATGGATCTGCTGCCTACTTTTGTTTATTTAAATTTTAAGTGCATACAAAATTTACATTTGCATTCCAGTGCTCTGTTTTTACAAATACATGAAATCTATTGTAAATTTATATTTTGTTCTTATATTTTAAAACAAATCATTGTGCAATATTTTATAGGGCTTTTTATTAATTTAATTTAATGCAATTTTTATATTTTTTAAACATTTAATTGATTTGTGTAACAGAATTATCAATTTACAATGTCTTTTGTTAAACTAATGTTCTATAATTGTCAGTGTTCCTAATTCTTTGTTTCTTTATAAATGCTTTCCTTCTGCTAAATATTAAAAGATGTTCTCAAAACAGGAGTGAGCAGCTTACCCTTTTGGGGTCGAGTTGAATTTATGAAAACTCCAGATAAAATTTAAAAAAGGGTTAAATTTAAATTATATAACTTATCATCAGTTTCAAATCCTATTATGATGAAAGGTGCTAGAATTGTAACAATTCAGGGATTTTTTTCAAAGGTCTAATTATTAATTATGAAAATGTTGTTAGAAATAATTTTTTGTGGAAGGTATAAAATCATGCAGCATAAAATATTAAATGTTTATGAGATTAAAGTGATGTATTTCATGGAATAAAAGTATAGGTTTATTGTTCTCGACAGCCCTTAACAACTGCATTCAGTCTTTGTATTAACTATGAAGAGTTTAATTTAGATTTTACACGAGAAGTTAAGTTCTTTTGAAAATCTGCCATCAAGATGCTTTTGAAAGCGTATTTAATTTTAAAAAACGGCAGTCAACTGATGTAATCAAAACAATGAAACTGAGAGTCAATGTTTAAAGAGTCAATAAAACGCTTACTGTTATTTATATATTTATTATCAATTTTAGGACATTTTTATGCAGATCTGAGTGTGCATGTATTTGATTATGGTCTCACTATAGAATGCAGCCTCAAGAAATGAAGGTTTTATGTTTATTTAAAGTAAAATGGAGGTGATAGGTCAAGAGACAAGTAATTTTGTAATTCTAAAAAAAAAATTCAAATGCTAAATTATAGCACAATTAAATAAAAAATATTAATTCTATGAATAAATCACTTTGGTTTTTAATTTATTGTACAAATATTTTTAATTTTTCATGTTTGAATTTGTGTACCCCAAAGAGATTTTTTAAAAATTCAATGTATTATGATTTACGATCTATAATTATTTAGCAAGAAACAATTAAAAAATTGTGAATAAAACTTTGCAAAACAATTTTAATGTTAAATTAAGCGAGATTTAAAAAAAAATTATAACCTTTTAATTATTAAATATTAACACATGTTGGTTCAAAGGGCTTTGGTTTAAAAAAAATATGATTTAAGGGTACTGTTAATTAATTGTTAAAGAACTTATTATGTAATGTTACATTTGAATCACAACTGATATCTGCCTAATTTATGGCATGCCATATTATCCTTAGTTATGATTTTTTGCATTTGGTTACAAAGCCTTAGTCATTAGCGGAATGCAAATAGCTTATATAATGAAATATTTGGCTCCTAGTGAATTTTTTTAGAAAATATTCAGTACATATTGACATTCATAAAGGCATAACTTAAAACTAGATTTTGGTTTCACTACAAAACTTTTTTTATATTACAATTATTTTTACTACAAATTTTTTACAAGTTATATTAGAAGTATAATATACTTTTAATGTGCTATTGGTAATTTCTTCTAATATGATATTTCAAAATTAAGAGTTTATTAAAAAAAATATTTTCATTTCATTCTTGTTCATTGTATTTCAAAATCAGCATTCATTTATCAAAGTATCATTTTCCAGCCCTACTAAAATTGAATATCATTTGGCATTTACAGAGCCAAAAAAAAAAAGGGCCCATGCCATGATCTCTGTTTTGTTTCATATCTACTGCTTCATGTAAAGTAGAATTTTTAAATTTATGTATTACTTTAGTGATGTATTTTATGTGAATGTGATGATATACTTGTTATTTGAAATCAAAGCGAATTGGATATTTTTTCCCAATTATTTGTTTTAAAAAGGTCTTTATATTGATATACATAAATGTATTGATACATGTTGTCAGTTTTTATTACATTTACATTTATACATGATTTTATTCTTTACATCTAGTAGTAAATAAATATAGTATTAATGCAATCTGATAAAGTTGTTTTGATACTATTTTTTCTTCTCATGTTCACTTTATTATTATTATTTTTTGTTATGCAAATATACACTCCAAACAAGGTATCCCAAAACCAAGTCTAAGGTCAGTAAGGAGCTTTATGCGACAACATCCTGTTTTAACGTTTATACTTTTTAAAAATGGGTGCTATTTAAAATCTAATTAGGAAACACCTGATTTTGTATTTTTGAAATCTTTTCCTGAAAGTACTTATACTACTCTAGGAGAGAATAAAGCGTAGCTTTTTAATGATAACATTTAGATCCCATGTTCAGATTACTACTAGTCTCTTGGACTTGTATGGTAATCAATGACAATAAAAAGACTTTTGGGAATAAACAAGAAGCACCCATATAAAAACCACATGTATATTATAAAAACATGACTATCACCCCTGCATTTAAATTGTCACTTAAATAATTTCTTTATTATCGTTGGCCAAACTGACCATGGGTGAGAAGACGGGTCACTTAAATAATTTCTTTATTATCGTTGGCTGAATTTTTTCTTGTTTAATTTAAGCTCGTTTACCTGGGAGAGGAAAAAAAAGAAGAAGACGTTGGGGGAGGGGGGATTTTAATTTAACATTGGTCCGGATCTGTAAAGATTGGTGAAACATGTTTTACTTGTTTTACTTGTTTAGAGAATTACAGAGTCTAAAATCTTGCTAACTAAATTTTAATTAGAGTAACAAGTATATGTGTGGCATACAGGGGCGACTGCACAGGTGGGTGGGGTCGGTGGAAAGGAAGCTGTAGGAAGAAAAATCAAACTTCAATTTTTAAATATTTATTTGGCAAAAGCCTGCGATTTATATTAGGAGCAAATGCTTGTTGAATGTCAGCACTAGGAGCGTCACAAGTGTTAAATGTCATACCGATCACTTGGTGATTGTGTTGCTTTAGCTAGTCTGGGCCATGCTGAAGATTAACCTCCAATCCATAACTTTGGAACTAATACTAATACATTTTTTTTTCCGCACACCATTCCAGCAATCTAACAGGAGTTCAAATCTTTAAAATTATAACTGAAAAAAATGATATGCGTACTAAAATGTACTTTTCAATACAATCACTGGATTCAATTAATTAGTTTGCTGAAATATGTTTAAAAATTAATGAGTTGGGTTCCACTAGTCAAAAGAAGAAAAAAAGAGGGGGGAGGGGGTGGTAGACGCCTCTTGTGACATCAAACTATGTTACTTTGTAGGTAGGCCCTAAAGCCTAACAAGTTTCAGTGACTTAGCGAAGGCCAAGTATCGCGCCAATTTTTCCAACTGCATTTTTCAAGAACAGAAGTTTTGTACAAAAAGTTAACTAGTCACTTTTCCAAAGTCATTGTTGTTTTTCCTTCGCACACGAAGATGACCAATGCGATTTTCGACTTGAGTATTAGCCTTGGCTTGAGCTGCAGTTTTTTGTTTTTGTTTTTTGTGTGTGTTTTTTGTTAGGAAGATTGGCTTAATTCGTCAACCTCACTCTCTCGTCCTTTCCCATTTGATCCAAGGACAAGACTTAGTCTAGACGCCTGGAAATAGACCAGGATCCAGAAGAGGACCAGCAGTGCATGTGTTTCACTGTGCTCTTTATGCGATCTACGTCGCAGGAGTTGCCGGAATTTTCATTGTGTCAATGTCATTCCGTCTCCATGACTCCATTTCCGGGTTTGATATCAGAGACGCGTTCTCTTAGATTAGATGTAATCCAAGTTTAGCGAGTACCATCCATCCGGGGTGCTGGTGATTTAAAAAACTTTTTTTTTTTTTTTTAACCACTCAAGTTGGTACGCACAAACAAAAGTATAACGTTGAAATGGTGTGTTATTCTTTTAACTGTTATCTGCACGAGTACTTTTTTTTTTTTGTTTTTTTTTTTTTTTTTTTTTTTGGGGGGGGGGGGGGGTTGCTTTTGCTTGTCTGGACGTTTTCTGGGGATTGAACTCCAGCCCACCAGCTTTGGATTAGACTGCTTAATTAACCACCCTCCAAAATCATAGAGCATAGGGCATAGCTACGTTATTTTTTTTATTTTAAAAATCCTAGCTGATGCCAGGGCAGCCTTGAAACTTTCGACCGATGTCGAGTTCACAGTGGCATCGTTCAGGTGCTTCCATGCTATCATTGTGCGTGGGAAGAAAGATTGTTGATCCTGCACTGAGGCACTTTGAAGCATTTGCTATTGTTTCTGGTGTAATTGTTTATGGGAATGTCAGTGGTGAAGTCAGTGTTCAGTGAGCGTTTTGCTCTGATCAGTCTACCCGGCTTCTGTGGGGTGATGTACGTGCCTGCTGGGATGGCCGGCACTAGTCCCGTGATCACTTTATATAAGAATATCAGGCGGAGTCCCCCTCGTCTGTCTTTAATTGGGGGGGGGGGTCAAATCTTTTTAAGAGGCCAGTGATGAAGCCAGGGGTGGTGGCGGAGTCCCCCTTGTCTGGCTTTAATTGGGGGGGGGGGGGTCAAATCTTTTTAAGAGGCCAGTGATGAAGCCAGGAGTGGTGGATTTGTAGTCTCGAGCAATAAAACGCACCACATAACGTTGAATTCGCTTCATCGTGTCCACGTCTTGCTTAAGGTGTGGGTCCCAGATGATCGCACCATATTCCAGTAGAAGACGGACGAGTGCGAGATACGCATTTCGTTTGCAAGAAGTTTGGCAGTGGCGCAGATTTCTTCGGATGAAACCTAGTGCGGAGTTGGCTTTTTTTGAAATTTTGTTTATATGGGGTGACCATTTTAGGTTATTCGAGAAGAGTATTCCAAGGTATGGATTATTGGATACTTGTTGGAGGATTGTCTCGTTTAGTGAGTAAATATGAGTTGATTTTTTTTTCTTGAGATTGTCATAGTACAGCATTTGGTTTCATTAAATTTCATGCCCCATTTGTCCGCCCAATTCATAAGGCACTTCAAATCTGTTTGGAGGTGGTTGTGGTCATCGTTGCTGTTTATCTCTCTGCAGATAAGACAGTCGTCAGCGAACAGTCGTACTTGAGAATTTACTGTATCAGGTAGGTCGTTTATGTGACAGAGAAAGAGAAGGGGGCCCAGCACTGTGCCGTGTGGAACTCCTGAGTCTACGGTGGCTTTCCCTGATTGGACGCCGTCCACCACTACTTGCATGGTACGTTGTGTTAGGAATGTTGAGAGCCAGGAGTGAAGATTGCCTGTAATGCCGTAGTGGTGGAGCTTATGTAGAAGAAGGCTGTGTGGAACAGTGTCGAAAGCCTTGGAGAAGTCGAGAATTGCCATGTCGACCTGGGTACCTTTGTCATAGGAGGCTAGGAGGTCATTGGTGGTGATGATTAATCGAGTTTCCGTTGAGAATCCAGAGCGGAAACCGTGATTAGGGTGGTCAAAATCTTGTAGTGTTCAAGGTGCTTCATGATGTGGCGATAGATGATGTGTTCCAGGATTTTGCATGGAACGGAGGTCAGGGATATTGGGCGGTAGTTTGCTAGGTTATGACGGTCACCTTTCTTGTAGGCACTAGTGATGTTTGCATCAAGCCAGTCTAGAGGGAGTTTGCCGGAGTCAAGCGACTTTTGGAAAATGTGGGTCATGGTTGGGGCAATGTTGCCAGCCAGGGTCTTCAGGACAATGTTCGGGATACAGTCAGGTCCGGGCGCTTTATTGGGTTTCAGGTTTTTGAGAAGTTTTGCTACTCCTGGTTCAGTTATGTGGAGGGGGCCTATTGTACCAGGTGAAGGTTTTAGGGATGGTATGAATGTGGTGGAGATCTTGGTGAAGACGAATTGAAGAAACTGCTTTAGGAGAATTTCTGCTTTGCATTGGCCATCGCTTACAATTTGCCCGTTTTATAAGTTTATTTATCTTAATTTTAAATCAGTTTTGTTATTTTCAATCCATTTTGACACATCAATATTGATAATTGCAACAAGAATAATATATTTATATAAAAGTTATCTGTAAGTAACAATATGTAAATTCTTTACATGTAAGCTTAAAGTTAAAGGGTTAAATTGCTCTTTGAATTGTCACATGACCTCCCGGAACCAATCACACAAGCCTCAAATAACAAACAAAATGGTGACTCTGAAAAACAAACTGTTCTTGGGTTGCTTCATCTGTACTCTCGTTTCTCTCACAACTTCTGCATCTTTGTTAAATTTTATTAGTGACATTGATCCATGCGAAGAAGTATGCCAGAAAACATATCCATCTCATACTTATGATAAGGTATTTATATGTATTCTTAAGTTATATAAACAAGCTCTTGACTACGTCTCCTTACCAGTCTACATATTACGACATTACATATGATACAATACACTGATACACACACTCTGACAACTCAGTGACAACAGTTACTGTCTAGTTCACTCTTTTTTCACTTTAAAAAAAAAGTTATTACGAAAATTAATGACACTATAATTTATGATTTTTATAGACAACTTGCTGTTTCGTATATTTCATGTTTGGAATCAGAATATTAGACTATGACTATGATAGTTCTGAATCTAATAAATAAATATTAAGCTTTACTTTTAATGGCATTATTTACTTTATTTTTATATTTTAACTTAACAATACTCACAATTCAATAGTCATAGTCAATAATAAACATTCACAGGGAAAATTTAGTTTAGTCTTAGATAGTTAGGCAGCTAGGTGTTCATCATCCCAGAAAAAAATATTAGTCTTAGTCTACCAAAAATTGTCTCATTCAGCCAGTCTCTGTCTCTAAACTCTACTCTCTACTTCAGAGACTCTAGATCTAATTTAAAATTATTATGTTTTGTCCTCAAGAAAAGTGGAGTAAAATTTACTTTAAATTTTGAGTTAACCATATGGGTTTTGCCAAGAGTTTTCTCACCCTAAGCGCAGTGACATCACTTTGGGCGGGGAATCTCAGCACTGGACTTAGGGCTTAGGGTGAATAGACCTATTCTTTGAAGGACCCAAATGATGTGCTTTATAACATTCCTGTTCTTTATTGAGCATTACTCACGTCATAAACGATACGATTAATATGAAGTATATTGAAACCGAAATTTTCCATTAATTTGTATTAAAATTCAACTTTGTAACTTACACGTTTCAAAAGAAAGGAAAAAAGAAACACATCCTTGCTAGCCCTTGTTGTTACCCCAAGACCCAAAACCGGTGAAAAAAAAGACGCATGCCAAAAGTGCTGTAATTTGATTAGTTGAAATCACAATACCTAAATGTTGAAACTTAGGTCACAAAAGGATAACTACTGCTTAAATTGCATTTGGAATGATCTTCTAGGGAGTGGGTAGGGGAGACCCCTCCCCAATTTAACAAAAGATATAAAATAAGAAAACAATAACTTACATTATGTAAATAAAAACATTAAAATATTTTTAGTATGGCACTGTAGACGGCACTGTAGACCAAAGTGGACCTAGGGGAACCTCTGTGACCTATATACCGTGGAACACATCGTTGGCCATACCGCTAACTCAAAATCAGCCAAAGTTACAAATGACTTAATTTTGCTAAGTGTATGACTTAGGTGTGCTCCTAATGTATAGTCACTATGTAACTTATGTATGAGTATGACCACACATATCACTTAACTGGAGTTATTAAGGTAACCTCTATGACCTATTACTATAATGGAAGACATGTCGAACCTTACCGCTAAGTAGGAGCCAGAATGATTAATACAATGATTGTGGGCCCTCAAAATATAGGAGAAGTGCATAGTCATACTATTTAAAAATTTAGTAAGAGTACTTCTAAGTAATTAATATAGAGACCTAAAAATGCAAGGTCTTATGAAAAATCAAGTTTATCATAGGTGAACAACAGCATTCCCAAAATCTCATTTTATTGCATGTCAATTTGCAAGCTTTGAGTGGAGTAAATAAATCGGAAGACAAATTTGTATATTTTATCTCTAAGCTTTGAATTATTATTTGTGCTAAACAAACTCAAATTCTACTTAAATATATCATGCTCTAATGACTTAGAATGAAAGACTAATTTAATAATAACTGTTATCATCAAGATTTTTTTGGAGATTTTTCATCTGGTGAGCTTAACTTAAAGCAAGATGTGCATTTTTCTGTTACAGAGTTCCCCTCAAACTAGGGCTTCTTCACAGAATGATTTCTATTAATTACCTCTCCTCTTACAATTTTGTTGTTGCTCACTCTGTTTATATTTTTTTTATGCCTCCCCCACCTTATAATTGTAATTAAATCAAATGACTATCACTATCTCAGATGCCGAAACCTATTAAGAAGAAAATTCTAAATACAACATGACATACGCAAAAAAAAATTTGTTTAAAATGTAAATATAAACAATTTTATTTTATGTTCTTTCTTAAAAGATTTTTGTGCAGTTATATCTTTCCATTATAATTTAAAAACAAATTAATGTTAAATTTTCTAGAGTCAGTCAGTAGAATGTTGTAAAAGAGGATGTCGACTTTATTCCATCATTGAATTGGTAGGAGAAGAAGATGGAGTTAATGGCACTCTGAAGTCATGTTCTGAAAGTAAGTATAATTATTATCTATAACGTTGAAGAGCTTAGCACTTTAAAAAAACAAGATTCTTTTCAAGCTCATTGAAGAGAACTCATAGAAGTTTTAAGATTGAAGCACTACTTTTTAAAAATTTCTCTTACATATGAAAAATATTGCAACTCCATTGTATTAGATTTAAAATATTTATAAGACAAATTAAATTTTATAAATAGATTTTCTAATATTAAATTTTTTAAAAACTAATTCTCTATTTTGTGCAATGACTAATAATTGATTGTACAATTTTTATATTTGTACTATGAATAGCAGCTTTTAAATCCAAGCGGAGACCTTGAAGTAAATTTGTTAACATTCTTACTAATATTTTTGGGTATACTTGCAAATAAAACTATATAAACTGTGATTATTTCTATAAAGCTCAAAAAAAGCGACTTGAAATGAGTTTTTCAGATTAAAATAATTAAAAGAATCGTATTTACTATTGATGTATTTATATTCAAAGGTATTTAAAAAAAGAAGCATATAATTTCAAGGAAATAGAATTTAAGTTTGGCTTGATAATTAGTTGATTCTTAATTTACTTATATTGAAATATTTGCTTCAAGCTAGAATGGTGCCTATTATGTTTTTACTTTACACCACATAAAGTACAATCAAACATACAGAACTTACTTTAAACTATTTAGTAGTTGTTACGCACTGGCTTCTCTTGTGAGAAATTATTTTCCTATTTTAATTTTATTGGCTCGTTGTAAACAGTGCCTAACAAAGGACGATACCATAGAGTCAACAATAGTAAAGATACGACACCAAAACAGTTGCTAGTTACAATTAATAAGATTTATTTAAGTCTAAATATAATTACAAAAGAAAAGAAAATATAATGACAATCATCAACTTACAGTATGGTAGATCTTGTACCGGTACACAGTTAACACTGTTAGTACAATGTGCCAATGAATATTGATGAATGAAGAATGCGAATAAACACATATAAATACACAAAGAATAATACACGTCTCGTAAAGTTAAAACTATCTATCTGAATCTCCCTCTCTCCATATCTGTCACTCCCTTATATACATGTAGCGTAAGACGCTTCCAGAAATGACTTATGACGTGTTGTTTACATTTCTCGGGTTATTGAGAACATTCGACAACATACTAGCAGACTGTCTAACCATGTTTAATTGGTAAACACGGTTGTAAACAAGATACATCAAAGAGATTTAACCACGCCCACAACAAACGTTACCGTCTGCTAGTAGTCTAATGCAGGGTCAAAGAAAGTTCACGCACGGGGAATGTGTGCTACATAACAGTAGTAAATTTTTATAACATCAAGATATCCATCACATTTATGAATGCATTATTAATTTGATAAAATCAAGCCAAGAGCTATGAATTATAATTTAAAGCTCAATACATTTCTAAATCAGACTGCGATGATGCTTACCCCGGAGCAACAGATGAAACCTCTGCCTGTTCATTGGGTTGTAACAGTCAAAAACCCTTTACAGACAAGTGGGGACACGTAAGTTTGTAATTTTAGCACAATTGGTTTATTCCCCTGAAGTATTCTTTTTCTTGAAGTATTTCAAAATCTTGTAAATTCTGATTTGAAAATCAATTATTTTGAATAACATAATTGAAGGGACTGATAACCAAAAATAATGGTAGTGTTAGTTAATAAGGGGCCATCCATAAAAGACGTCCACCAATTTTTTGCTATTTCTTACACCCCCCCCCCCCGTTGTGGACGTCCAAAACATAAAATTTACCAAACTTAAATTAATGAATATTTTGGGAAAATGTACAACAATATAACGAGTACGTATTTACAAAACAAAGATTTTTTTTAGAAATTCCAATTATTTGCAGGCAAAATTCTAAATGAAATAATAACTGTTCAAAAACATTTTATTGAATCACTGTATTAAAAAATGTAATAAACAAATAATCCGCCATTCTTCAATCAACGGAAAATTCGGACTGCAGTCATTCAAACATGTTTCGTATATGACAACATCTGTTCTTGAGTCTTCAATTGCTAATTCAATTTACGAGGCAGTCTCTTCGTCTGATTCGTCTGCCATGTTATGTTCACTAGTAGGAATATTGCAATGGACGACCTTATATTTTTTCATTGCCGCCTGTGATGGGAAATATTTACCCGCAGAAAAATATTCTCTTGGAAATTCTCCCAGCCACCGATGGACAATAGAGATCAAATGGCATGCTACTGTAACTGTGATCGGGCTCCAGACCAATCAGTGCAAACCTCTGGAACAATGATCCATAAATACCACTACTACTACCAATAGCTGCAGCTAAAAGGTACCGGAGCTGGAATAAAGCGTTTGGGAAATAGTTCATTATAGTTGGTTCGTCTTGCTCCACAGCATGTTACATCATTACATTTGATGATCTGCAGAAAATATTGAGACTGTTGCACATGATTCCAGCACCAATTCACATAGGGAGATGGAAGATTTGTGCTTGTGGGGCTTGGTTCAACATACTGGGCGTGCACATTATAGCAATCAATGACAGCCTGACCCCAAACTTTAGCGAGTATTTCCCCTGCCTTTTTAAAGTTTGCTTTTTCCAATTTTTGGTCTATAGTTTTACCATTTGCGTCCAAGTGGGATCCAAAATGATCATGGGGAAGAATGAGGCCTGACAGGTCATGAGACAAAGGGGCCATTCGTCATTCTACCTCATTGTAGGCACTGTGACCCGGAGCATGACACGCTATAAAGAAAGCATCAAGATTGTGCTTGGTAAACAATTTATACGCAGCATTCAATGTTTTTAGATAACGTGGGTGCTCGTCTGGGCCTCCGTCAACGGTAATAATTACTATAGGCTTTACTAGTCCACCATTTGTACATGCCACATTCTTGAAGATATCAAGAGAGACAAGTGCATCAAAATCTGCAACATGTGATGCAGCAGTACTGGAATCATGTTTACCACTCCTTCTTGATATGGATGTTGGTCCGGAATAGGTCACACGACCATCCTTGATAATACATGCAGCATAAACTGAAGGTATTAGTTTATGCTTATCTGCCACAATATACGATATTCCAGATGCATTAGAAGTGGTGCCTGCTTTGATGCAGCTGGAAGACCCAAAGGAACTCTAGCCTTGTCGTCTTGGCTAAGAAAGAATGTGCACTGACTGCCCATCAATACTGCCAAATCTTTCAAATAAGCTATAGCTGATGCTGCAAAATGGGCATCTATGTGCTCTTTGCGCAAATTGTTGGTAGCTTTCATAAGTTTCACCGGAACGGTAGTTATGTGCCGCTTACCTTCAGCAGTCATGTAGTTGCGTGGTAGAAGATGAAGATAAGTTGCAGATCGGCCTAGGTTGAACCTAAGACTTAACAGCTCTGAATGTAGATCATCAAGTGTTTTACATGAACGGATCAATTCAGTGCGTCGACGGTCATCAGCAGCTCCACTTGCAGACACAATGTCGACAATTGACTTCAGCAAGTCAGATTGATCAGTTTCAATGCTTGGCCGACCAAGCTTTTTCCTAGTGAACTTTTTGAGCCTTTTTGCAGCGGTGGGATTTTCTGTAACAAGTATTTGCAAAGCTTCTTTCATGTCTGCTCGGGCTGAACGTTTTCGGTCAAATGAAAGGCGATGCAACTTCTGTTTCAGTTTTTTCTTTTTTTCTTCGAGTTCATTTGCGTTCTTTTTCATTTCATCTGTCCACAAACCAGTTTGACGAATTGCTAGCGAACCAGACAGTTTTGAATTTGTCAAATTTAACTCCTCTTGAGCTATCAGCTCGGCTGGTCTATTTTTTTCAACTTTAAGGGAATTGCATTGATCTGTTTCATGCTCGTTATTTTTGCTGAATGACTCATCTAAGTTGTCTTGATTGTCTGTCTTCCCATTTTCTGCTCTGAACAGGAAACAAAGTATTTCCGATAATGATAAAAATAAGAAATTAATATAAAAAATCAATTGATATACATAATATTACGCAATATAAAACTACAACTACATATATGATTGAAATATCGCAACACACTAAAACATAATACAAAATAAAAAAATTTTATGCTTTTTAAACTGACTGTTATTTGCAGGTACATTAACATTATCTATCATTTAATGAGCAAATTAAGTTTGTTAAAATTTCTTACTGATTTTACATATAAAAACATTTGATGGGATAAAATTTCCATACAGAAAAACATTTGCTTTTGCTTGCTATTAATAATCCAATGGTCTACACTACATCTACTTACAACTACAAGGCTTGAACATAATGTAAGACTTAAAGTGGCTTACTTTGAATTTGCTGATATTACATCACAATCACAAGATTTCGAGTTACCAGAAGCAGTGGCTGAATTGCTAGAACTTTTAGTAGTTGCGACATTGCTCCACATAGATATTAGTTTGCTACGCCTTCTGACAGCAATAGCCTTGAATTTAACAATGTTACGCTTGATGTCATCATTATTACGTTTACATTCGTTCCAAAGTTTTGCAAATTCTGATACGCTAATTCTTTTTTTTAAATCAGGATAGGCAGAAATATACGAATCTTTAAATTCTGAATAAAATTTTTCCGTTATGGCCAAACGCATCTGCCGTCTACCGCATGTTTTTGTTATTTTTTATTGGTTGATTGTGAATAGTTCAAGGCCAAAGGTATTAGCGACGCATATTTTAATAAAATTTACATATTTTAAACCCTGGATGTTTATTTTAGGTCTGCTTTTTATAATCTTTTTGAATAAATCAAGTCAAAATTTTGCCGCATTTGTTTAATAAAAAAATTTGTTTCTGAGCTAAGATTGTATTTTTAAATTTAAATATATTTTTTACATTTTTTCGGAAAATAATTTTTTTTCCTGTATCTAATTTTTTAATAAAAAATAAAGTCAAATTCAAATATTTCAGTAATTTTTTTAACCCCAACACAAAATAAAAATCATTGAAGGTTTTCTGGAAAAAACTCTAAGAATTTAACAAAACTGTTATTTGAGATTTTATTGTATTTGACAAATCCAACTTTAACAACATATTTTTAAAATAATATTCAAGCGTATTAATTATTAATATTGAAAAAATCGTTTCTAAATTTAACCACTCAATTTGTAAAAGATTGTTTGGGTTTGCATCCCAACTCTTTTGTCATTAAACTAGAAGTTTTTTGCAGTAAATTTATGCAAAACTGCTGCACTCAAAAAAACACTACAATGTGGACATCCACTTTGTCCTAAACCCCCTCCCCCCCTTTATCCACTTTAGTCCACTTTTTGCTGAACCCCCCCTCTCCCCTTTTGTGTGGAAGTCTTTTATGGATGACCCCTAAATGTTTGTGTGTTCCTTTCTAAATACTGGTAGTCTTGGCGGAAACTGTGATTTGACAATCAATTATTTTAAATAAGATAATTGAAGAGCCTGATAACCAAAAAAATTATAGTTTGTTAATAAATTTTGTTTCTTTTTAAATAGATGATTGATATGGATACAGATTTTCTTGGTGATGGGATGCCACGGATGATGTACCCATTTTTATACATGCACAACATGTACAGCAACATGGTTGACAAAGTCACACACCACATGTCTGTTTCTTGGTCATTTTTCATGCAAGATGGTAGTGGCCGACTGGTAGTTATTAAATCCCAACCACAGGTCCTTGATATGGATGTGCAGGATTTCGATGGTAGGCTATAAAAATTTAATTTTAAAATAGAAATTATGTACCAAAAAAGTTTAGATATTTTCTTAAAATGTATATCCAATTGTATAACATACAAAATAAAAATAACTAGATTAATTTTGCTGAGTGAGAATATAATAAAATTTAAGGATTTTTTTATATTATAGCATCCTTCCGTCTACGTCAGACGATGGAGTAGCTATATAGTTCTACACTTTGACGAGTGGCTCACTAGCCCAATCCTTGAATGGCAATCACGGCGCATCTCTCGCAGGAGAATGTTGAAGCCCGGTATATTCTTGATTTTCGAATTGCTCTTTTTGATTCGAGGGCCTGGTTTCGAGTAACTTCTGCCTTTTTCACTCCTCCAAACACTGCTGTACGCCAGTTGGAGCGATGTTCGGCAATGAACTCCCATTCGTTTGTTTCAATATTGGCTTCCCTCATGCTTCGTTTGCAAACGTCAATAAATCTCAGGCGTGGTCGACCAATGTGTCTTGTCCCCTCTGCCAACTCTCCATACAGCAGAATCTTTGGGATACGTCCTTCCTCCATTCTCCGTACATGACCTAACCAGCGAAGGCGTCTCTTGATAAGAAAGGAGAATATGCTAAACATGTGTGCACGTTCCAAGACCTCCATGTTAGGCACCCTGTCCTGCCAATGAATGCGCAAAATGCGACGCAGACATCTTTGATGGAAGCTGCTGAGTTTCCGCTCCTGACTGGTATATGTGGTCCACACTTCGCTACCATACAGGAGCGTGCTAAGCACGCATGTCTGATAGACACTTATTTTTGTTTTATCAGTTAAATTGAGATTATTCCATACCCGCTTATTCAGTTTAGCCATAGTTGCTGCTGCTTTTGCAATCCTGATATTGATCTCTTCATCAACGGAGAGCGAACTAGAAATATTGGATCCCAGGTATATGAAATGATCAACAACCGAAAGATTATGACCCTCAATAGATATGATTGGAGGGGACGGTGCTTCTTGCATCATTACATGAGTTTTCTGTAGACTAATCGAAAGACCAAACTCTTCACAAGCATGTGATTTTTTTTATCCTCTAAATTTCTTTTTTTTTTTATAGATACCATTTTTTCATAGATACCATTAAAATCAATACTAAAAATGAAGTCTTTGTTCCTGAGGACATTATCTTCAATGTTAATTGCATTTTCATTTTTGTCTCTTCAGCTGTAATAGTTTTTATTTCAACTCTGATTAACACTCATTACAAAATGAGATTGTTCACTCTGGGGTGCGTTAAAGGAATGATGAATATTTATCTTTATTAATCCAAAATATATAAATGTGATTTTTTAATGTTTAAATACTGCATCTTACTTATGACTTAATCATGTAGATTATTCAGCTTACAAAGGCACCAGTTCTATGTTAGAAACCAACATAGAAGCATCGGATAACACGGCCACAGAGGTACTGAGGCATTCACAGATCAAGTCAGCCAGGAGTTTTTCAGATGAACTCAATGCAGCTCAGGTTGTTAGAAATGTTGTGGTCTAATTATTTATGAAATTTATCTTTGACCTATCGATCTGCATATTTCACAGTAAATTTTATATTGAAAAGATTGAATCTCATATATTTGTAAACCTCTTATTTGATGGTTAATTGAAGAATCAGATAAATTGAATTTATTGA
Organism: Lymnaea stagnalis; assembly: GCA_964033795.1. Taxonomy (NCBI): domain Eukaryota; kingdom Metazoa; phylum Mollusca; class Gastropoda; family Lymnaeidae; genus Lymnaea; species Lymnaea stagnalis. Next base: position 138,990 of record CAXITT010000377.1, on the reverse strand, counting down.
GTTTCAAATGTTTTAACTTAAACTACTTTTTTTCCCCAAATTCTTGCTCCAAACAAAACTTGAAGAAATTTAGAGGATAACGCTTTAGGCCAATTAAAATTAAAGTTTAAAAACCACTTTTCCCCTGGGCAATTTTTTTTGTGTGCATATTTTATTGTGAGGAATAAACTTATGGTTATTTTAGAGCTTTAATGTTATTCAGTTATAGGGGTGGGCAAACTTTTTGTGCGAAGGGCCATATTGACAAATGTAAAGCCATTGGTAAAGCATATTATGTCCAATTTTTACATGTCGATAAACATTTCTCTATATTCAAATCGGTAAATTCGGATTTTAGCATTATGTGACAAAAGTAAAGGACTGTTTCAAAAAATGGAAAATTAGAAAGAGAAATTTTATAAAAAATTGTAAAAACAATCATAACAGTACATGAAATCCTGTAAAATTCAACAAAATAACAAAGCCCAAGTAATTTTTTAAATTTCTAAATGTCTCCAATGTCCACATTAATATTAGTTGCTGGGCCGCATGTGGCCCACGGGCGTAGTTTGCCCACCCTTGAGTTATAACCTTTTTGCAAAATCTTGGCTCAAACTTCATGAGAAAATAATACTGTGGAAAACCTATCATGACAAAAGGGGAATTGTGGACCATTCCTTGTTGAGTCTCCTTTTTTAAACTGCACTGGGAGACAATGACATTCAGTCGTGCAGAGAATTATTATTAATAACTCTGCAGCTTAGTACTAATTTTAAACAGCAAGCACAATAATAAAATGGCAATAAATTTGAAGGGAGTCAGTTCTACTCAGTTTTAGTCTTATCATTTTTTTAAACTGTTTTTTTCTTCCTCATTGAAGTCTGATCCATGGAAGTACCAACTTGATGACATCAACAGCAGCGACTGGCTGACTTGCATAGCCCGTAAGACAGGCATTCCAAGGCTGTTGCTTTGTATGATCATTCTGCTAAGTGCTGTTGCCATGATATGGCTGTGCATGTCTGCAGCAGTGACTGCCCCTGAGCATAGGATATCTCAGGTGCTGAGTTTTGAAATGTTTGGTTCTATTTATATAATTGTGATTATAGTCGTAGAAATACGTTTTTAAAATGTCGCCATAGGGGGTACAGTATTTAATATCTTCAAACTTAATAAGGGCTTTATTTATTTATCCAATTGAGATAAACTTTGACTAAAATTATACAATGGAATTTCTGTCTTAAAACCATCATGAAATTTGTAGGCTTATCGTTTGGTCAAATTTAAATTTGGAAAGATTTTCTTTTCATATGACATGAAAGTAACATAATTATGTGTTGCTTTTTATAAACTTGGAGCTGACATCATAATTAAATGGATTTTATGACAGGGCTTTCTTGGTGTGACCTAACCTGATAGCAGGGCATTTTTTAATTTAGTGTATCCCTTTAAAAAGTTTGGCTATTAACTTAGTTCGAAATATTGATGAAGTGGCATTAAAACTCATCACAATTTATCTCAGTTTTGTTTTGTTTAGTGAACTAAGTAGCGATTTTACTTGTTAATATCATCGTAATGATGACGTAACTTTAAATACTTTGATTGATTCCAGCAGAAACTGAGCATCAATGGTGATTTGGAATACCTCCGCTATCTGCCCGAAAAACTGGGCATCAAAGGAATCCACCCTCAGGACTATGTAGAGGCCAGACCACTGCCGCTCAAGATTCGTGTTGAACAGATTTAGAATCTGCCCTCGTGATATTTTTCACCCTTTCTTCACCAGCACTTCCATCGTACCGCAGTTGATCATCAACCGTTCATCTGTAATTCCAATTCTGAAATTGTTCATCAATGTTTTGCTGACATTTTCTTAAACATCTGTTTCTCATCCATTGGAGGGTTTTATTATATATTTTGAACTTCAATTGCTTGCAAGTATTTAATTTTGTAAATTATTATGTAAAAATTATATTGATAGCTGTGCATGTATATTTATATATATATATATATTTTGTTTGAATACTTTAAAACTCCTACTTCAAATGATAGCTACTTTATAAAAACCTATTTCAAAGTGGCAATGGTTGCCTGATAGTTGACTATAAATTACAATGTTATCGCAATCTAATCATAATACACTGGAAGAAATCCTGGGAAGAAACTGAGTTACGGACTAAAGATTGAAGTTTAAAACGCAATTTCAATAGATCAATTTGATTTTTATCAATTTATTTATTGCCAAGTTGAAATTCATTTCAGATTGATTTATGACAAGGGGATTTTTGCCACTAAAATCTGTCTGGTAGCCCTGCTTTTTGTCTCTCCCATTCCAGTGGGCCACATCAGCTGATGGCTTGACATGTCAGCAGACCTCAGTTTAGGTTGGTGCTTGGTCTGTATCATGTGGATGAGACTCTCTCTCATTCTGTTATGTGAAGATGATATTGACCTTAGCTGGAACAGAACAGATGAGTTCTCTTAACACCCCCCCTCCCCCTCTCTTATCCTCTTGACAAGAGATTGTGTTCAAAATTTATTTTCTTTTAAACTGTTCAGAAAAAAAAAAAAAGGATCCAACATCGACTGTGTACTGTTACACCTTTTTATTGACCTTAGCTGGAACAGAACAGATGAGTTCTCTTAACACCCCCCCTCCCCCTCTCTTATCCTCTTGACAAGAGATTGTGTTCAAAATTTATTTTCTTTTAAACTGTTCAAAAAAAAAAAAAAAGGATCCAACATCGACTGTGTACTGTTACACCTTTTCAAATCTTTAAATCCTATTTTGTTACAGCATTCACAGATCCAAACTCCTGAGAAAATCATCTAATTCTCCTTTGTTTCATTCCTCTTGTTCCTAAGATGAAACCTGCGATGTCATGCCGTAGTGCATATCCTATTTGTTGTAAAGAGCTTTTCAGCCATCATGGCAAAGCCAAAGTTGCTTTCTAAAACATATCAGTAAAAGACTTATTCGGTTATCAATGAGATTGGTTCTATTATGTTCTATATGTTGTCTGATCTGCAAATTAATAAGTCCCTCATATTAGAAACTTGGTTCAATATGATTTCTTGAAAATATTTCTTTAGTTTCTTTAAGATTTAAATTTAATCAAGGTCTTTCTCTAGTTTGTACATTTTTGAAGTTTCATATATAAAAAAATTGGCAATGAAAGGTGTGTCCAGCTTTTCTTTTCCACTTATTCACAAATGTGATTATAAAAAGTCAGACTCTGTGTTATTTTCTTGTTAAAATGTCATCCCATAAAAAGCCAAATTGTGTCTGAAAAAAACCATCAAGGGTTAACATGTGCACCCATCATTAAAGCAAAGAAGAAAAAAAAAGATTGTTAACTCAAAAGCTATTGAGATTGCTGTTCTGAAGATGTTTGTGTCTTCTGTGGCCCAATGTTTCTGTGGCTGGTGTATAAGTGAACTGTGCCGTATGTACCGTCTATGACGTGAGTCTTAACATCTGTTTTGGCATGTTTGTCCTCTCTCCCCTCCCAACACTTTCTTATCAACTGCACATTGTAATCATCTCCTAAAGTAAAGCCGGCAGTTTTCTTACTGTGACAAAAGCCTTTCAATACACAATGGAATTTTAATACAGGCTGGTACAATGTGGCGCCAAAAGCTTGTTGTCTTAGATGAGTTTTATTTCTAACCCAAGGCACTGTGGGTACATTGCAAACGTCAGTCTAACCCAAGGCACTGTGGGTACATTGCAAACGTCAGTCTAACCCAAGGCACTGTGGGTACATTGCAAACGTCAGTCTAACCCAAGGCACTGTGGGTACATTGCAGGCGTCAGTCTAACCCAAGGCACTGTGGGTACATTGCAAACATCAGTTTGTTTATATTTAAAGCAACCAGGGTTAGGGTTAAAAAACAAAGCCAATCAACTGTTTAAAAAATATCATGAGAAAATAACACACTTGATTGCTTCCAGCAATTTGCCACCTGTAAATGGTTTGTACGTTGAGAGAACTGAATGATTGTGTCTTTTTATCTCTCACAGCAATGCTTGAACAAACACTCTTTCGATTAGTGGATGGGCATCTCCATGTTGTTTCTCATTCTGTGTGTGCCATGATGACAAACGGCTTCACATATATGATTCAAATGTCATAGCTATTCTCACAGATACTGGAGTTAAACTGATGGATACTCAGAGTTAAACTGACGGATTCTCTAAGTTAAACTGTCATTTTTCATCTAACTTTTGATATATTACACACACAAAAACAGTCAATATAAGATTTTCTTACTTACTTTAGCATTGTAACTATGCAGAATGATTCATATTTTTTTTCCAGCTAAAAAACTATTATAAAATGTGGTTGCTTTGTTTGTTCCTTTGAGTCCCAACTTTGCAGTTTTGACTATGACTAGAATATAGGGATACATTTGTTTTAAATGGACAAAATGGAGCATAGAAATATAACTACAAAATGGATTTTAACTTAACAGAATTGATTTCTTCCCCCTTTTACCCCTTCATACTTGCACCACTTTGTCCATGTATTAAATCTGAGTTTAAAAAAAAAAAAAAAAAGCTCTCAATGCAGAAACTTTAAATAGAATCTCATTAAATGTACTGCAGTATTGATTTCCTGTATAAAATGGAGAATAGAAATATAACTACAAAATGGATTTTAACTTAACAGAATTGATTTCTTCCCCCTTTTTCCCCTTCATACTTGCACCACTTTTTCCATGTATTAAATCTGAGTTTAAAAAAAAAAAAAAAAAGCTCTCAATGCAGAAACTTTAAATAGAATCTCATTAAATGTACTGCAGTATTGATTTCCTGTAGTTTGAATCAGCACAACCATGTTTACCATCCATGTGTGTAGTGTAGTTCACAATTTCAAGCTGCTCTACTCCTGTAATAGTTTTTTGTCTTCAAACAGTTTTTCTCTCCCATCTCTTCTTTTAAAACAAAAAAAAAAAAAAACAGCTTGTTTAGTGTCCTGCTTCTTCCATTGATAATATCAAGTGAATTATTTATTGGACTCTTTAACTTTATGATTTTGTTTATTTACTTGTTGGGCTGTGATCATCGACTACTAATGTACTTTGTGTCATCAGTATGTGGGCTAATGGATCAGAATAAAAGATTGGTTATTAAAAACACTAAATTCTCTTAGTGTCTTAGAGTACTTGTTTCTTGTTTATCATTATTAATTCATGCAGTGCATAAGAAGAAAAAAAAGGAAATGTCGAAAAGAGGGGGAGGGGGGCAGTTTGTTATTAAAAAAAATATAGTATTTTTTTTTGCTTTTTTTTATGGAGCACTTAATTGACGCGGTGGTATTTTTTGGTCTATTAGAGCTTTTAATGTGTAGCACAATCAAGGTCGGGCAACTACTCCACTGGTAAGATGTGAAATACGGGCAACTACTCCACTGGTAAGATGTGAAATACGGGCAACTACTCCACTGGTAAGATGTGAAATACGGGCAACTACTCCACTGGTAGGATGTGAAAAACGGGCAACTACTCCACTGGTAAGATGTGAAATACGGGCAACTACTCCACTGGTAAGATGTGAAAGCGGGCAACTACTCCACTGGTAAGATGTGAAATACGGGCAACTACTCCACTGGTAAGATGTGAAATACGGGCAACTACTCCACTGGTAAGATGTGAAAAACGGGCAACTACTCCACTGGTAAGATGTGAAATACGGGCAACTACTCCACTGGTAAGATGTGAAATATGTTGGAAAAAGTCATCTCAAAATTTAAACATCTCTGCACTACTTTGTCTTTATTCGTAATCCTATGATTTAGCTATTGTCGAAAAAAACCGCATTTAATACAAAAATATACCACGGTACCTTGTATGTGTGCTTATTGGGTGGTTGGTAGGTGGAAATGTGTGATGATAGGGTGGTTGGTAGGTGGAAATGTGTGCTGATTGGGTGGTTAGTAGGTGGCCATGTGTGCTGATTGGGTGGTTAGTAGGTGGCCATGTGTGCTGATAGGGTGGTTAGTAGGTGGAAATGTGTGCTGATTGGGTGGTTAGTAGACCCAACATGAGTATTCAAAAATCCAGCATGAGTATCCAAAGACCAAAAATGAGTATCCAAAGACCCAATACGTGTATCCAAAGACCCAACATGAGTATCCAAAGACCCAACATGAGTATCCAAAGACCCAACATGAGTATCCAAAGACCCAACATGAGTATCCAAAGGCCCAACATGAGTATCCAAAGACCCAACTTGAGTATCCAAAGACCCAACATGAGTATCCAAAGACCCAACATGAGTATCCAAAGACCCAACATGAGTATCCAAAGACCCAACATGAGTATCCAAAGACCCAACATGAGTATCCAAAGACCCAACATGAGTATCCAAAG
>CAXITT010000377.1:91494-118917 GCA_964033795.1 Lymnaea stagnalis | reverse complement strand
CAAAAGAGAACATAAAGATATGAAAAGGAGAGAGAGAGAGAGAGAGAGAGAGAGAGAGAGAGAGAGAGAGAGAGAGAGAGAAAGACGAAAGAAAAAACTCCAAAGCGAGGTCTTAAATTTCCAGAAGCAGCTTGCCATGACGACTTGATCCCCGATGTATTTTAAACCAACCGTTAGATCCAATGATTTATGTTCAACCAGGGCAACCCCGTTCTCACACTGCATGTTTCTGCTCTGAATATGACCATGACATAATTAAGTCACCTGTGCGCACCTGAAACAAACAAAAAAATACGACCTTGATTTAGGACAATAGTAAATAGCTCAACTGAATAAAGTTTTTTAAAGTCTTTTGCCCTTAACTAGGGCCCGATTAATTAATACCCTACTTTGCCTTGCACCAGTGAGAAGATTGCCCCCCTCCCCCACCCATAGTTCAATACAGGAGCGTGCAGATGAAAATTTGTGCCTGGAAGGAAGCCTGAATATCGTCCCCCCCCCTCCTCCCCCTCCATCAGTGAATGCCTGCCTATGTGACATAGGGATATTAATATTCCTATTTCCTATATATGTAATGTAGGATTTGGGCGCCCTCTCGAGGCTGGCACCCTGAAAGGAAGGGGTGGGGGGCTCCCCTTTGTCTCAAGTTATCACATTACGCCATTGCATTCACGTATTCAAGTTAATGTTTTATTATAATTGTTTTTCATTTTTTGAAGACGCAATTATCCATGACTGTAAATCAAATGGACAAAGAATTCTGTGACTCCAGCTCTTCTGTCCTCGTGACGAAATGTTCAACAGCCAATCATGTTGTCGTGCGCCCTGTCCCAACAATAGAGATGACTGTATTCCCGTCTGTCGCCCCACTCCCCAGCCCCTCTGTGATGTTTTCCCCTTTTCTCTGCCCTCATGGATCAAATAGACAAAATAGAAAGAGAAAAAATATCGCCAGGTGTGAGTGGTTTCGAGAATAGCTTGGAACGCCAAGCTGGCCCGCAATCATTTGGTCAGATTTTTATCATAGCACACCGCTATGCAATTATGGCGGATATATTTACCCATAAATTATTTACAGAAAATCGAAGTGCGACAGTTTGTCGCTACGTGGGCAGTTTATCGATACGTTGTCATGGAAACCAGCCTTCATCAGCGCCCCCCCACCCACCACAGATTAAAATCTATTATATTAAGTTGAACACTTGTGGGAGTTTTTTGTGCTATGTTGTTTGTGGGTTGATATGGAATGCCGTTTGCAGTTAAAGTTAATCTTAAGGTTCCCGAATATAACAATGATGCACACACAAATTATTGATAGCTGGGGGCGATCTCCTTCCTCAAAATAAGGAAATAAGTGCAACCAGAGCCGTTCTTAGGCATGGGCAAGCTAGGCAACCGCCTAGGGCCCCACTACCACCTGCATGTCCATATATTTCAGAAGTACACATTTTCTCTAGTGGCGGAATTATCAATATGGTTAGTGGTTACACGCGAGCAAAGAAGTAACATTGATGAAGGCAGAATGGAGGTGCCGCAGTGGTGGGTGGTGTTTTCTCCTCAGCTCGGGGGAGCTCCACCCCCGGACCCCCCTCCCTTCCGGGGCCCCGACCCTACGCTCCATGCTTAGGGCCCCCAAAATCCTAAGAACGGCTCTGGTACCATCCTCTCCGCACACCCTTGCTGCGTCACTGTATCTCCCATGAAAAGTCCAGGCTTTCTGGTCTTGTGATGTCGTCAGTTGAAAGGGACAAGGTGAAGGTCGTTGATTTTGATGAAGGTAATTAACATTTTTTTTTTTAAATCTCTGAAGACCAGGAGAGTAAAGTTAAAATTGTAAAATTTAATTTTTCAATAAAAAAAGTATTTTGTTACATGTTTTCAATTTATGTTTTTTTTTTGGTGTAAATAGGACGTTATTTATATACAAAACTCGGTGGAGTTCTTAGTGTGTGTGTGGGGTTGGGGGGGGGTTGTTCTGTCAGGAGGGGGGATTAACCATGAAAATACGGCAAAGGGTGACACTAAGCCTACTGACACTAAGCCTACTGACACTAAGCCTACTGACACTAAGCCTACTGACACTAAGCCTACTGACACCTCTGTCCAAAGATCCCCGTGTCAATTTGTGACAAGTGCACCGCGAAAAGGCAATAGATATCTTTTTAAATGTTTCACTCTCTGTTTCCCTCTCTGTTTCACTGTTAAATAAAAACCAGATCTTTTTATGAAACTACAAACGAGAAGAAACACTTCAACAACTTCAAGTTATCACACACAAACTGTGCAGTTAATATAAACTAATAAAAAACTAATTCAGGTCTACGACGGAAGCTGTGTGATATTCATATACGAAAACAACGTTCGAGAAACAAATAAAAAAACATATACATTTGATTATTAAACTGCAAAAATATAGCAGGCTAAACAATGTGTAAAACCATGTACAATACAAACAGTAATTACAGAGTTACTTGGTTTGCACCTAGTCCTCAAGATGTCGCTTAATGTGACAAAAATGATTTTTTTAATACGTCTCACCCCCCCCCCCCCCCACCCCCGATGAGGGGGAATCATGGAGCACGGTTTGGTAACATCGTGTTCAAATAATTTCGTTTTTATAAAATTGTTTTTTTATATTAAAATTGCTCTGTACGTTCTAAATTGGTTAATAGTCCACAAAAAGAATGTTGTATGACTTATAAACAATACGATGTTAAATAAATACAATGTTGGTAGAAACACTTTATTTTGTGGCACTCACTTTGATTGCATTATCGGATGACTTGTGCACTTCTGTCATTATGTGTGGATGACTTTCGCACCTCTGTCTTTGTGGGTGGATAAAGTGTGCGCTTTCGTCTTTATGTGTGGATGACTTGTGCACTTTTGTCTTACTGTGTGGATGGCTTGTGCACTTTTGTCTTACTGTGTGGATGACTTGTGCACTTCTGTCTTAATGTGTCGATGCCTTGTGCACTTCTGTCTTAATGTGGGGATGACTTGTGCACTTCTGCCTTAATGTGTGGATGACTTGTGCACTTCTGTCTTAATGTGGGGGTGAATTGTGCACTTCTGTCTTAATGTGTGGATGACTTGTGCACTTCTGTCTTAATGTGTGGATAACTTGTGCACTTCTGTCTTAATGTGTGGATGACTTGTGCACTTCTGTCTTAATGTGTGGATAACTTGTGCACTTCTGTCTTAATGTGTGGATGACTTGTGCACTTCTATCTTAATGTGTGGATGACTTGTGCACTTCTACCTTAATGTGTGGATGAATTGTGCACTTCTACCTTAATGTGTGGATGAATTGTGCCCTTCTGTCTTTATGTTTGGATGACTGGTGCACTTTTGTCTATACATGTGGATGACTAGTGAAATCCTGTCTTTATTCGTGGATCACTGAGGTAATTATGTCTTTATATGAAGATGATTTGAGCACTTTGGAGTTATTGTGTACACGACCTGTGAACTTCTGTTATTGTGTGTTGAAGTCTTGTGCAATTCTGTCTTTATGAATTGTGCACTTCATTCATAGTATAAATGAGAGAATATGGTTTTACATTGATATGGGTTAATACGACTGGAGACCTGAGACCATAAGGCATCGCATGTCTTTGGGGCCCTAACATATGACACTTAAATCAATCCACACCAGAATCTTGCTAAATCGTCTTAACAAGCATCTTGAGAAGGGTCTACTGCCAGAAAGTCAATGTGACTTCCGGAAGGAACGAGGAACCATCGATATGGCTTTGCCGCCAGACAACTATATAAAAAATGCAGGGAACAAAATGTTGACCTATTCTCTACCTTTGTAGACCTCACCAAGGCTTTCGACACTGTCAGTAGAGAGGGCCTTTGGAAGATCATGGCCAAATATGGATGACCCAGAAAGTTCGTGTCAATGGTACGACTATTCCATGATGGTATGCAGGCTAGAGTTCGGGATAATGGAGAGACGGCCAAAACATTCACTGTAACAAACGGCGTGAAACAAGGCTGTGTACTGGCCTCAACACTTTTCAGCCTTATGTCTTATGTTTTCCGCAATGCTGACCAATGCCTTCAGAGAGGAAGACCCTGGAATTGGCCTCAGATACCGAACTGACGGTAATCTATTCAACATGAAGAGGCTACATGCCAAAACGAAGGTCCTGACAGACACCTTCAGGGACCTCCTGTATCCAGACGACTGTCCACTAAACACTGTATCAGATCTGGATATGCAATGCTGCGTCACAAAATTTTCTAATGCTTGCACAAACTTCGGGCTCACCATTAACACAAAAAAGACTGAGGTCGTATACCAACCAGCTCCTTGAAGACCTTATGTTGAGCCCAACATCCAAATATATGACGAAAGACTTAAGGTGGTGAAAGGCTTTTCCTATCTCGGCAGCACACTGTCCCAAAGCGCGAACATCGATGGCGAGGTTAACCTCCGTATTGCGAGAACCAGTGCAACCTATGGAAAATTGACTAAGAACGCATTGACCAGGAGAGGTATCAGTACTCAAACTAATCTAAAAGTATATCAGGCGACTGTTTTCCCTTCGCTTCTCTATGCTTCTGAAACGTTGACGGTATACCTTGCAAGAATGCTGAGCCACTTTCACACAAAGAGACTCAGAAAAATCATCAACATTAAATGGCAGGACAGGGTCCTAGACACTGAGGTGCTCACACGGTCAGGTCTACCCAGCATCTTTACAATCTTAATTAAGTCCCAGCGTCGCTGGGCGGGACATGTTGTGAGTATGTCAGACGAACGTCTACCAAAAGAATTTTCTATGGTGAGCTCAAACAAGGAAAGCAGTCTGCATCTGATGTGTGACAATCTGGCTCACTAGAGCCCTTACATCTGATGTGTGACAATCTGGTTCACTAGAGCGCCTGCATCTGATGTGTGACAATCTTGTTCAACAGAGCGCCTACATCTGATGTATGACAATCTGGTTCACCAGAGTGCATATATCTGTGTGACAATCTGTTTCACAAGAGCGCCTACATCTGATGTGTGATAATCTGGCTCACTAGAGCACCTACATCTGATGTGTGACAATCTGGCTCACCAAAGTGCCTACATCTGATGTGTGACAATCTGGCTCACTAGAGCAGCTACATCTGATGTGTGACAATCTGGCTCACTAGAGCACCTCCATCTGATTTGTGACAATCTGGCTCACTAGAACGCCTGCATCTGATGTGTGACAATTTGGCTCACTAGAGTGCCTGCATCTGATGTGTGACAATCTGGATCACTAGAACACCTGCATCTGATGTGTGACAATCTGGCTCACTAGAGCGCCTGCATCTGATGTGTGACAATCTGGCTCACTAGAACGCCTGCATCTGATGTGTGACAATCTGGCTCACTAGAACACCTGCATCTGATGTGTGACAATCTGGCTCACTAGAACGCCTGCATCTGATGTGTGACAATCTGGCTCACTAGAACACCTGCATCTGATGTGTGACAATCTGGCTCACTAGAACACCTGCATCTGATGTGTGACAATCTGGCTCACTAGAACGCCTGCATCTGATGTGTGACAATCTGGCTCACTAGAACGCCTGCATCTGATGTGTGACAATCTGGCTCACTAGAACGCCTGCATCTGATGTGTGACAATCTGGTTCAACATGTTTAATATGATTAACGTAAAAAAATGTGACAAATTGATCAAAGGGGGGCGGGGGGGGGGCAGAGGGAAGAAATCGTAAATCTCACTCTTGCATCATGACGTCATCCAAGAGACGTCTTTTTAAACTGATCCTAACAATAGCTTGGAGGTAGCAATCGGTAGGAGAAATGAGTAGGAGAAATGAGTAGGAACCAGTAGGAGTAATCAGTAGGAGGAATCAGTAGGAGAAATCAGTAGGAGAAATCATTCGTAGAAATCAGTAGAAGAAATTAGGAAGATAAATTCTTATGGTTATCAACAAAAAAGTGAATCTTTGGAGTATAATTCTGTTTAATTTAATTTATTTTAAAACAAATCTTTTCACATCAAGCGAATTGAACAAAATTAAAATTAAATAGTAAAATTAAGGTGAGACTTATTTTTTCTATAAAATTTTGGTGCTCACAATACCATACATATGACAAATTAAATGGAAAGCCTACTTCATTGATCTTAAAGCATTTACATATTAAAAGATTTGTTTTTTTAAAAAAACATATAGATATATATTTCCTTTAATTTGACCTTGCAAGCATGAAAAGTTTGTAGTTTGAATGATTCCAGGAAGCTCGTTGAAGAAACGGTCCTGTTAGAACATTAACAACAGGATGAAGTCGTTGGTTCAACAGTACTCAACATGTTGAAAAAGGGCAGAGCAGATACTGATAGGTTCTTATATCATCTGTTCACGCTTCGTCTGTCACGACGGCCAAAGTGACATTAATGAAGGAGAAAACCCCTCTTCATTCAAAGATGAGAAGGTAGATCAAGCCTGCCACCGAGAGACTCCAGGACCAGTGACGCCGCCTCCAGCGCACAGCCCCAGTGAATGGTGACGCCAGCACCACCAAACCCGTAGTTGTGGACAACCTGTGCAGACGTGAGCACTGTCAAAGTTATGCATTGCAATCAGTGTCAGTATCAAACTGGTGTTTTAGTCTTCATGTCGGTATCAGAGTGTTTTATTCTTCATGTCAGCATCAAATTGTTTTATTCTCCGTGTCAGTATCAAAGTGTTTTGTTCTTCATGTCAGCATCAAATTGTTTTATTCTCCGTGTCAGTATCAAAGTGTTTTATTCTTCATGTCAGCATCAAATTGTTTTATTCTCCGTGTCAGTATCAAAGTGTTTTATTCTTCATGTCAGTATCAAAGTGTTTTGTTCTTCATGTCAACATCAAATTGTTTTATTCTCCGTGTCAGTATCAAAGTGTTTTATTCTTCATGTCAGCATCAAATTGTTTTATTCTCCGTGTCAGTATCAAAGTGTTTTATTCTTCATGTCAGCATCAAATTGTTTTATTCTCCGTGTCAGTATCAAAGTGTTTTATTCTTCATGTCAGTATCAAAGTGTTTTGTTCTTCATGTCAACATCAAATTGTTTTATTCTCCGTGTCAGTATCAAAGTGTTTTATTCTTCATGTCAGCATCAAATTGTTTTATTCTCCGTGTCAGTATCAAAGTGTTTTATTCTTCATGTCAGCATCAAATTGTTTTATTCTCCGTGTCAGTATCAAAGTGTTTTATTCTTCATGTCAGTATCAAAGTGTTTTAGTCTTCGGGTAAAATGAACCTCAAATTCAACCCAATTCAAATAATTTGTTGCTATTTATAGACCTACTGCGTATAAATAAAGAGGTAATCTATTCCCACAATAAGATTCTTGTTTACCTTTAGCGGCTGCCCGGAAACATTAAGCACTTCCTTCTCAAGGCGCACAGTGCTTCTAGTGGGTCGAAGACCGGCCCACTGGTCCACCGGTTTAGCTTTCTAGAGGACATTAGGTGTTATCTTTTAAAGTCACGAATGAAGATTAAATAATCTGATTCTTCATAGGAACCATAATAATGTACATTGTACACCTTTTCAGAGTTTGTAGGTTGTTTTACTTTGTTAAAACTTTGTTTTGTTGATTTTTATTTAATTTTTTGTAATCTTGAAAAGGGTTACCATTAGCTAGTTGTCTATATGTTTAGTTCAATTTAGATCACACTAAGGTGTTTTTGTATTGTAGTAAAAGCTTAATTTGGGCCATCAGAATCATGACATAGGTCATCATAAGGATGATATGGGTTACCATATGCTGCTTTGATCATGCGATACTAAAGATGAGCTTCTATTACGCTAAAGTATATTCATTATATTTTTTTTCCTTGTGCCGCCGTGCTGAGATGAACTTACAGCTAGTGAAGGGAGAACTTTCAAAGCCATGTCCCAAATCTTCTTCGAATCTCCCTCATCAATCTCTGTTCTCCAGTCTCCTTTCTGGGCCGTGCCACCAACGACTACGGTATTTCTTCTGGAGTAAAAAAAAAAAAAATAATAATAATAATAAATAGAAGGATTTCAAATGAAATTTTGATACAAGTATTATTTCTAGTTAATGATTGGGGAAACACCTGCCGACTGATGGACCGAATAGATTCAGCTATCAATTTTGTATTATGTCATTTCTGTTTTTTTTTTTGTTTGTCTACTTGGTACCGTATAATAATTGAATGTTTGAATTTGTGAACTATTTCTGAAAATGCTTTTATCAGCTTTGTGATTTAATTCTGTGTTAATGACTTGACGAAATCATTTGCATTTTCTCTTTACGCCTACAATTTACTTTTTTTTTTTGTAGATTGGTTTATTACCTGGGTAGAATATAACAGCAGTCTAATCCGGTTGGTGGTCTGTATTCATAAAAATGTTTGACCCATGGAGCCTCAACCTAAATGTAATCCAGAAAACAATTATGTTAGAGTAAATAAGTACTTTGACACCTTTTCTTTTTTTTTAAACATGAAAACTTATTTATATATCAAACAAACAAAAAATGCTAAATGGCTATTGAGTTAAGAACACCCATTTAAACATCAAAATAAAAATCATAACTCTCTAGGTACTTATGTATGTACGGCTGTAACGATGTTTTCAATAGGCGCGCAAAATACAATTGCAAGAAGTTAGCACTAATTTTTGTATAAAGTGGGTTACTTGAACTCATGTTTTGTCAAATAAACCTTAGTAGTTCACGCATTTCCGCCGCCATTTTTTTTTTGGGTGGGCTGTCTCTAATTCTAAATAATTTCTTGTACAAGGTTGAGGCACAACAAATGGCAAATTTTAAAATAATAAAAAAAGAGGCTAAATTATGACCTACCCTCCCTATCTCGCCTAATGACCTACCCTCCATATCTCCCCTAATGACCTACCCTCCATATCTCCCCTAATGACCTACCCTCCATATCTGCCCTCTAGTGGGAAATATTTGCTCATCTTTGAGAAGATCCGTGGCACCCAGACTACAACAAGTCACAAGAACGTCGCACCGTCCAGCAAACTGGGGACATGGGGAGTAGTTGACAAGTTGAATCAAACAGTTAGATCAAAGACGCGTGCATCCGTGGCTTGACTCAGAAGCGTAACTGGGTTTTTGACGCCCTTGGCTAATTTATTTTTGGCGCCCTTTTGTTTAAATAACATTTAAAAAATTAGAGTTTTAGCGGCGCCCTTTTGAACTGGCGCAGGCCGGCGCCTTTGGCAACTGCCCCAATGTCAAGCCGTTGTTACGCCACTGGCTTGATTTTAATCTTCCAATGTCTTTAATTCAATAAGATGTTCGTGAATTTTTTTAAAAATCATTACACTTTGGACTTCTTTTTTTAAACTTTAAAAAAAAAAATAGGTCTGTAAAATTAGAGCTGAATACAAAATAGAAAAATTACGAACCTCACTAAGACTTGTCACTTTTGATTTGCGGGTCTTACCTCCCTTTGCTAGGAACCTATCCAAGATAGATAAACGCCTTTATTGGACAAACCAAGTTAAGGCAACTTTAAACACTTCCCACTAATATTAATGGTATTGTGGTGGTACTTAATAAAAATAAAAAAAATTAAATATTAATAATCGAAACTAAAATAAGTAATAAGTAAAAATCATGGCGTTGCTCAGGTTCGTGCCCCCAAGGTTCGTGCCCCCTGGGACCGGCTGTGACGTGTGCGACAACCACGAACAAATTCTCCATGTCACCGAAAATGCCGCCCCTCAATATTAAAAAAAAAAAAGTGGTGCCCGGGGCGTACCCCCTCTACGACCACCCTTACCACGCCAGTGAGTACACGCCAGTGAGTACACGCCAGTGAGTACACGCCAGTGCGTACACGCCAGTGAGTACACGCCAGTGAGTACACGCCAGTGAGTACACGCCAGTGAGTACACGCCAGTGAGTACACGCCTGTAAGAAAGTGTGTATTTATTTTTAAAACCCTACCAAAATTCCATACGCTAGCAATATCAGAGTTGTAAAGCAATCATCTCGTTAGATTTTAAAGCAGTAGTAGTTTTTTTTTGTTTTTTTTTAAATGTACCTCTTCATCAGCCATTGTAGATATGGTGTGACGTCAACTTGTACTGTCGTGTAGAAGTAGCCCGATCTGTAAAATATATAGAAAATGAAGTGATTCTTATGTCTTTAAAAATCTGTTATTATATCATGTTACCTAATCGTGACCAGCATCCACGACAATATTAGACCTCCGGAAATTTGGGAGCTAGCATTTACAATGACAAACATGAATTATTTATACATGTCATTCATGGGATAAAGATAAACCATACATAATACAATCTTCTGTCTAATTACTCTACTTCAGCTTTTTGTCTAAGCTTGTATTTTTAATTTTGTTGGATGGCATGCAGTTAATAATATATTGTGGGCTTATCAGAGTGTGGACTAGGAGCATCAAGAGCTAAGTGGTGAAATCCTTCCATCTCTGTGGGGCGTTGTCCTGCCTCACCACTTCCTTCCACTCAGACCATCCATCCATCCTTGTGGTGCTACAGCCCATGTGGGGGTTTGTCCTGCCTCATCACTTCCTTCCTCTCAGACCATCCGTCTCATCCTTTTGGCGCTACAACCTATGTGGGGCTTTGTCCTGCCTCACCACTTCCTTCCACTCAGACCATCCACCCATCCTTGTGGCGCTACAGCCCATGTGCGGGTTTGTCCTGCCTCATCACTTCCTTCCTCTCAGACCATCCATCTCATCCTTTTGGCGCTACAGCCTATGTGGGGCTTTGTCCTGCTTCACCACTTCCTTCCTCTCAGACCATCCATCTCATCCTTGTGGCGCTACAGCCTATGTGGGGCTTTGTCCTGCCTCACCACTTCCTTCCTCTTATACCTAACTAGTGCTTTTCTTTTCCATGCTTGGATTCCCAGTTGCTGTAGATCTTTTTCCACATCATCCATCTAAACCTAGGTCTGCCTTTAAGCAGTTTTCCTTTGGGTTTTTGGTGGTGCACCCTCCTCACTCCTCCTCTGCTTTAAACAAAAAATTCTGTTACTACTGTGGGATCCTGATATAAACGATACACTTCCTGGTTGGTTCGTATTCTCCATCCACATTCCTCCTTTGGTGGTCCATAGATTTTCCTGGCTGGTTCGTATTCTCCATCCACATTCATCCTTTGTTGGTCCATATATTTTCCTGGTAGGTTCGTATTCTCCATCCACATTCCTCCTTTGGTGGTCCATAGATTTTCCTGGTTGGTTCGTATTCTCCATCCACATTCATCCTTTGTTGGTCCATATATTTTCCTGGTAGGTTCGTATTCTCCATCCACATTCCTCCTTTGGTGGTCCATAGATTTTCCTGGTAGGTTCGTATTCTCCATCCACATTCCTCCTTTGGTGGTCCATATATTTTCCTGGTAGGTTCGTATTCTCCATCCACATTCCTCCTTTGGTGGTCCATATATTTTCCTGGTAGGTTCGTATTCTCCATCCACATTCCTCCTTTGGTGGTCCATAGATTTTCCTGGTAGGTTCGTATTCTCCATCCACATTCCTCCTTTGGTGGTCCATAGATTTTCCTGGTAGGTTCGTATTCTCCATCCACATTCCTCCTTTGGTGGTCCATAGATTTTCCTGGTAGGTTCGTATTCTCCATCCACATTCCTCCTTTGGTGGTCCATAGATTTTCCTGGTAGGTTCGTATTCTCCATCCACATTCCTCCTTTGGTGGTCCATAGATTTTCCTGGTAGGTTCGTATTCTCCATCCACATTCCTCCTTTGGTGGTCCATAGATTTTCCTGGTAGGTTCGTATTCTCCATCCACATTCCTCCTTTGGTGGTCCATAGATTTTCCTGGTAGGTTCGTATTCTCCATCCACATTCCTCCTTTGGTGGTCCATAGATTTTCCTGGTAGGTTCGTATTCTCCATCCACATTCCTCCTTTGGTGGTCCATAGATTTTCCTGGTAGGTTCGTATTCTCCATCCACATTCCTCCTTTGGTGGTCCATAGATTTTCCTGGTAGGTTCGTATTCTCCATCCACATTCCTCCTTTGGTGGTCCATAGATTTTCCTGGTAGGTTCGTATTCTCCATCCACATTCCTCCTTTGGTGGTCCATAGATTTTCCTGGTAGGTTCGTATTCTCCATCCACATTCCTCCTTTGGTGGTCCATAGATTTTCCTGGTAGGTTCGTATTCTCCATCCACATTCCTCCTTTGGTGGTCCATATATTTTCCTGGTAGGTTCGTATTCTCCATCCACATTCATCCTTTGGTGGTCCATAGATTTTCCTGGTAGGCTCGTATTCTCCATCCACATTCATCCTTTGTTGGTCCATATATTTTCCTGGTTGGTTCGTATTCTCCATCCACATTCATCCTTTGGTGGTCCATAGATTTTCCTGGTAGGCTCGTATTCTCCATCCACATTCATCCTTTGGTGGTCCATAGATTTTCCTGGTAGGCTCGTATTCTCCATCCACATTCATCCTTTGTTGGTCCATATATTTTCCTGGTAGGTTCGTATTCTCCATCCACATTCATCCTTTGGTGGTCCATAGATTTTGCGGAGAACTTTTCTCTCGCATGTGTTTAATACGTTTTCTGCCGTTGTTGTTAGGGTCCAAATTTCACTGGCGTATGTTAAAACTGGTCTAATCACAGTTTAATAAATATTTGTCTTTGTTTTTCTTGTAATGTTTTTACTTTTGAAAGTGGTGAAATTATCAGCAAAACAATAAAACCTGTTGTGGTGGACGAGATATTCACAAGAGAATGTTCTGTAAAAATGTAATACAGTCAAAATGTTCCATCCGGTAGGATTTAGTCCAATTGACAAAGTAAAAGAAAGACATTTGAGAAGAAGACTATTACAATAATGAACTGAAGACAGAAAATATTACCGTGCATCGAGTTTCGGAAATCTGGACAACTCCCTGGGGGTCAGCTGTCTGAACCCGTCAACAATGTCTTTAAAAGGTTCATCCTCCTGAGAGAAAAAAAAAATCCACTTTTAAAATAATTCTAACACACTCAAAGTAAAGTATAAACACAACGGTGTCCACTGGCTATTAAACTTCCGCCACAGAATTACCAAAGCCCTCCCCCCCCCCCAATTGTCTGTCTGTCTGTGTCAATTACAACATTAATGTCCTTCCGGAATGTTTTCAATTGCCTCACTAAAATCTTTTTTTTGTGTGTATGGAATTTGATGATCCAGCCCANACAACATTAATGTCCTTCCGGAATGTTTTCAATTGCCTCACTAAAATCTTTTTTTTGTGTGTATGGAATGTGATGATCCAGCCCATCAAAAATGGATGCGCCGAAACTCATCTATTCCATAAATTCACTTCATCCACTTTAAAAGGCTCCCCCTTAAGCTTTGTTTATTATCATAGCGAAAAGGACTTTGACATAAAATTCAGTTGCTGAAACTGAAAGTGGTTCCCGGAGGGAATTATTTGAATTCGGGGGGGGGGGGGGAGATATTAAAAAAACTTGTTTTCA
This sequence comes from Lymnaea stagnalis, assembly GCA_964033795.1. Classification (NCBI taxonomy): domain Eukaryota; kingdom Metazoa; phylum Mollusca; class Gastropoda; family Lymnaeidae; genus Lymnaea; species Lymnaea stagnalis. The sequence goes on along the minus strand of CAXITT010000377.1, from coordinate 105,433 downwards.
CGCACCACAACATGTCAAGTTGGTTGTTTTAATGACATTTCTATGTAATGCTTTAACCTGCTGCCTGGTGTCGTTAAAAATTGGGGTTGAGGGGGGGGTATCAGATTCCTTAGCAGCATGATTGGAGAGCAAACTTTCAGACAGAGATTTTAAAAAAAAAAAAATATTTTTTTAATTGATGAAGGAGGAATTACAGAATTCTGTGACGTCACCATTTATTTTTTTAAAGCTGATTACCAAACAAAACAAAACCAATTATTTTTTCCCCATTGATTCGTTTCAAAATGACATTATTAAAGCTGGCACTTCTTGTTGATGACCCACTAAAATCTCACCTGTAGGTGACCAGCGATGATGGTGTAGCCAGACAAATGCTGAACACCAATTTCTCCTGCCAGGGGTGAGTAGGCCAGTGAGGTCAGATGGTCGTAGGTTTGAGTCGCGAACTTTCTGTCCTCGGAGAAGTAAACAAAAAAATGAGTAGTGTGTATACCGTCGCTTCGGACGCGTGGTCTTTGGATGTCTTACGAGCTCTACAAATCGTCGTTTGGGGGTGGGGAAATGGTGTAAGATTCACCAATTGGTGGGCAAATCAGCCAAGACACGTTCTACGTCACTTCCTTTGGCGTAAGGCAACTTACAAGACACGTTCCACGTCACTTCCTATGGCGTAAGGCAGCCAAAATCCTGCAGAGCCATCAGATGTCGTGTCAGGGGAGAACAACTCTGCTACAATCTCGACCTCAGCGTCAGGGCACAACTGCTGAACACAGATACCGCTGGCCAGGCCTCCGACGCCGGCACCGATGATGACCACCTTAGCAGACTATAAACAGGAGGGGAGGGCCAGGAAACACACAGATAGATTATTTCGGTAACTTTAAGACAAATACAAATTGCCAGAAAAGTTGTTCCGTCATTTTTCGCGGTGCGCAGGAAATGTGCGAAAACGAGTTTTGAAATGTTTAAATCTTTCAGTTTCGGCTTCGGTTTCGTCCGAAAACCGTTTATAACTCTCGGTCAGGTTTCGGTTTCGGATGAAAGCAGAAAATCACGTTCGGTCGGCCTCTAATAGAAACATAGTCATAGAAACAAGATGATAAGCATGGACATATTCGACATCTTACATTGAATGGTAGCAGTGTCATCGTGCGGATGTTTCAACCTTTTTTTTAAAAAGAAGATTCTTGGTTTCATCAACTTGAAACATGTGTCCTAAATTTATTTATTTCCGTTTTGTCCGTAAAAGTGTGGGGATTTCGAATAATTATTCGTAAATTTTATTTGAATGAGTTGGTGACGCGAATATAAGCACAAATATGATATGGCAAAATATATCTTTAAAATATGTATATAATATCTCTCTCTCTATATATATAGATATATAATCATCAAGTTACCTTTTTTGCAGCCATCCCTTGTTACAAGTAATCCCAATGGCTGTCACTGTCACATCACGAGGTAACGAGATGACAAATCAGTTTAAAGAGACCGTCAAGGTATTGAAGTTGTTAAGCTGAATTAAATTCTGGACCAATCAAATTTTTAGATAACAGAGATAATTATAACATATGATTTGAAAACTACTGTCAAAAGCATAAACAATGTTAGAGCAGGTGTTTCTTTTCTTCCGGTGGGGTGTGGGGGGAGGGGGGTCAGATTTTCGGTGGGCACGGCCAATTGGCCATGGGGCTTAGCTAACGGGGGCAGAAGGGGCAGAAAAACCCTGGCGCCAGTTTGGTGGGGCGCCAAAATGCGCTTTGCTGGTATTTAATGGATGGAAATAATGGATTTTATTTCAGAATATGGGGGGGGGGGGCTTAAGAGTGGATCCTGTCCCCTGGCGCTTCTGACAGCGTCGTAGAAAAGGGGCGGCATTTTCAGATATCTGCAGAGTTTATTTCGTGTCGGGAAATGTAATGCGCTTTGCTGGTATTTAATGGATGGAAATAATGGATTTTATTTCAGAATATGGGGGGGGGGGCTTAAAAGTGGATCCTGTCCCCTGGCGCTTCTGCCAGCGTCGTAGAAAAGGGGCGGCATTTTCAGATATCTGCAGAGTTTATTTCGTGTCAGGAAATGCGACCAAAACTATTGGCCCACCCATGTTGCCATTGATACTAGCTACGCAGCCAGGCAGTGTACCTAGCGGCACCAAAATTGTTGAAATTTGTTATTGGGAAGAAGGGCAGAAATCGAGGGCGCTGATGGCTCTTGAACGAAAAAAAAGGGGATGGGGGTGGTCTTGATTTCAACATCAAGAAGTGTATTTTGGAGTATACCTGAATTCAATTTTTCTTTTAGACTTTTTGATCAAGGTACGGAATTTTTTAAGCATCCGGGGGAGACATTATGGCGGCGAATGCCATACATAAACTGAATTCCCTCCGGTTGTGACGTTCCCCAGGAGAATGATTTGGCACAAGCTTAGATTCAATCCATACTGTAACATTGATCAGCCTGAGGGAAGGGGTGTAAAAATTGAGGGTTCCGAAGACTCTTGGGCAAATTCAAAATACACGGGTGCATTTTGGCGTAAACTTAAATGTATTGTTTCTTTAAGACAATTTTAAGGGGGCATGTCAGAGTTTCGGGTAAGGAGCGCCCCAATTAGCCATCAAGGACATTGCTAAATCCGCATCAACCTTGGAAGGCAGCTTATCTAAGTGCAGGGAGGGTGGGAACTCTGCCAACCTGTGCTGTCTTGATGCTAAAAAATGGCAGTCTAGGGGAGATAACCCCCAACAGAACTCTCCCGAGTTGCAGGCGGCATGACATCGACAGTGGAAACTCCTGCGGTGTCCCTGGTGTCAACAGGGCCGTATCAAAGAAGTGGGCGGCGACGAAGGGGCAATATACAAGGGCTCCATTTTCAGAGGGAGTCAAAATAGTAATTTTTTAATGAAAATTTTTTTAGTATATGCTTTTTACAAAAGAGGGCGCTCAAAATTTGGGCTTTGCCCCATCAGAGCTTATGCTTACCACGCCCCTAGGTTCCAAGATGTATCATAAACTTAAACCTTGAGTTCCCCTGCTTCGTGGAAATGGGTGGAAATAAAAAAGGGGGGGGGGTATTATTTTCAATAACAAAATCCTTAGGCACTGAGTTCTCCTAACCTCAGCGAAAACCACTCTATTGTCTCCCTTTGAGACGGAGAAATACCCCAACCCTCACCTTTTAACGATTTTTAAAAATTGAAGTGCAATTTAAATTAAAACAATCCTAGCTTTGCGGCACCTTAAACTAATTCAGGACACCCGTGAAAGAAAGATGACAGCGACGAGGAATGGAGGACATGAGCGACTTGATATTAATTTTGAAAAGCCAATTGTGTGTTGACTATTGTGACATTTGGATATATAGGCAATAGATTTAAATATAGCGATCACTGGTTGTTGGTGTTTGTCGCAAGTATTTTGTTTTACTGCTTGGAGAAGCGATGCAAGAAATGAGTAGGTACTTACAGACCGTGTAGCAAACCTGCTCCGTGTATGAATGTGGAAGAAATCTATAACACATGCTTCGCTTTACACAACCTTACCTCGACTACTTACGTGTGTAGTGGGTCAGTAGGGGACTGGGGATAGGTGTGTGTGTGTGTGGGGGGGGGAGACCTTATCCAAACAATGAACTGTGCTACACGCGTACAACAATTAACGCACTTTGGTGAAGGTTGTGACAGCACACTACACAAACACACTGGCTAGAGGCAACAACGGGAGACGACAGATTGACTTTGCCAAGAGCCCATAAATATGCTGTGGCGAAGTTAGACTAATGACTAAGCATAACTAGTGGGATCAGTGGGGTAGCTAGGGAAAGTGCCATCCTATGCGGCCCACAATATTAGTATCCCACAATGAGTGGCTGTCAGTGAGTTTTGCTAGGCCAAAAGGTCACAGAAAAAAGTCGCCGAATATCTTTGTATTATCCATAGTTTTATGTGTAAATCCATATGAATGTTTCTTGTAGCTTAAATATAAGACAAATGGAGTTAAGAGACCGGTCATTAGGAACTTGGTTTGATTCTCACTTTGGGTAAAATGTGTCTGTTATTTGTATTATGAATACATATTATAGTCACGCATTGATTAATTCTGTGATTTATTTATCATTGGTTGCCTTGTCGTGCATGAGACCAATAAAAACGAATATAACAGATTGAAGGACAATACATAGTAGTAAGCGATTGGGTGGAGGTTAAGCTCTCACCCAAAAGGATTGTCTTTTGATTCTTGCCTCAGATCTTCCTGAAACATCTCACTTGGTAAAGGAATCAAGGGAAAGCAAGAGGCGCTGCATTGTGGTAGTCGTTTAAATAATAACTGTAACCAGCCAAACCATCAATGGACTCAATCTTGTCAATGTGGCGTTGGAACGAAATATATCAAAATTCATGTGTTCCCAAATCTTGTCGGAATTCACCAGAGTGCTCCTCTGACTGTTCTCATAAAAAGAATTCAAAATTATTAATTTTTTTGTACAATGTTTTTTTTTTTTCAGACCTATGTATTAATTTATATATGTGATACACATCAGTGCACATATATTTGTGTCAATGTGTCTGATTTTCATATTTTCTTCCTATCAATCATCTTCCTGTGAACTTTGGTCAATCATAAACATTTCTATAGACTTTATCTCTAGTGGTAGTACAATGTTTTTCTGTGACGTTTTCCTCTGTGACTTTTCCTGTTAATTTTCTCCTGTGACTTTTTTTGATCACTTATTCCTGTTAATTTTTCATGTAATTTTTTTTCCTACAATCTTTCTGACACACCCACGAAAAAAACTGTGCAGTTAGCCAAAATGCCAACCGTCCCCACCCCCCACCCCCCACCGGACCCCTTTTTTTTTGCATACTCTCGAGAAGAGGACAAGGGGCCGTCCATAAACTACGTCACGCTATTTTTGACAATTTTTTAATCAACCCCCCCCCCTGTCACAAACTGTCACAAATCTCGGACCCCTCCCCTAAAGTACGTCACACTTTCGAACAAAAATTTTGTTTAATTAACACCTAAATTAAAATTTAATATAAAACACACTTCACTATTAAACTGAATTAAACTAAAAAAAATTCCACTGAAAAGAACTATCGCATTATTAAAATGACTTTAATAGTAGAATAGTTAATAGCGCTCCTAGCGAGAGGAATCATCAACAACACATTCAGGAGATACGTATTTCATGCTATTTTGACATAAAACTAATTCAAATGTTTCACAAAATTTTTGAAAAATATTGTAAAAGCTATTAAATTCTACTAAAAAAAATAAAAAAATTAATTAGAAATACAATTTAAAAAAAAAAAAATGTGTGACGTCACACATGGTCTGACACCCCCCCTCCCCCTGTCACAAACTGTCACACTTTCTTACACACCCTCCCCCACCCTCTGAAGCGAGACGTACTTTATGGACGGCCCCCAATCTGTTTCTTTCATTGAACCAATGTTTAGTATTGATCACGTGGTTTATGATGATTGTTTCCAGTTTTCAAGTTTGTTGTGGGAACCATTTTTTGGGATGTCTTGAAACTAATTTTAGTTATATTCACGTTAAAAGAGCCACATCACGACCATCACACGGCCATGTCAAGGCCACGTCACGGCCATGTCAAGGCCACGTCACGGCCATGTCAAGACCACGCCAAGGCCATGCTACTCACCGAACAAATGGGGCCACCTTTCTGCGGGTCAACGGCAAATACATACTTTAACAACCCCCAGACTAAGGGTGCAATCTATCCACTGGTGAGACCTAGCCACTGGTGAGACCTATCTACTGGTGACACTATCCACTGGTGCGACCTATTCACTGTTGAGACCTATCTACTGGTGAGACTATCCACTGCTGCGACCTATCTAGTGGTGAGACTATCCACTGGTGCGACCTATCCACTGGTGAGACCTATCTACTGGTGAGACTATCCACTGCTGCGACCTTTCCAGTGGTGAGACTATCCACTGATGCGACTATCCATTGGTGCGACTATCCACTGGTGTGACCTATCAACTGGTGAGACCTATCCACTGGTGCGACTATCCACTGGTGCGACCTATCCACTGGTGAGACCTAACCTATCCACTGGTGAGACCTATCTACTGGTGAGACAGTCCACTGGTGCGACCTATCAACTGGTGCGACCTATCCACTGGTGAGACTATCCACTGGTGCGACTATCCACTGGTGCGACCTATCAACTGGTGTGACCTATTCACTGGTGAGACTATCCACTGGTGCGACTATCCACTGGTGCGACCTATCAACTGGTGTGACCTATCAACTGGTGCAATCTATCCACTGGTGCGACCTATCCACAGGTGCAATCTATCCACTGGTGTGACCTAAACACAGGTGACACTTATTAACTGGTGAGACCTATCAACTGGTGAGAACTATCCATTGGTGCGACCCATCCACTGGTGCGACCTATCCATTTGTGCAACCTATCCACTGTTGAGACCTATCCACTTGTGAGACCTATCCACTGGCGAGAACAATCCACTGGTGAGACCTATCCACTGGTGAGACCTAACCTATCCACTGGTGCGAACTATCCACTGGTGAGACCTATCCGCTGGTGAGACCTATCCACTGGTGAGACCTATCCACTGGTGAAACCTATCCACTGGTGAGACCTATCCACTGGTGAGACCTATCCACTGTTGAGACCTATCCACTGGTGAGACCTAACCTATCCACTGGTGCGCACTGTACGCGATTATGTACGGTAAATAATTCAATGTTGTAAACTACATACCCAGAAACCCAGAACCGCGATGTGATTCACCGAATCTTATTGAAAGTAAGCTTACACACGGGCAAATGCTCATTAACCCACCACAGCCTGAAAGACTTTACGAACGTGTTAGAAAAGTCATTATCTCTCTCAGCTATCATGTCATCTGACCTGACCTGCTTTCGTGAGTCTAGGCTCTAGGTCAACTCATTTCAGTCAAAAGTTGTGTGCGTATATATATATATATATATATATATATATATATATATATATATATTTAGACACGGGGGGGGGGGGGGTTGTCGTTTAAGTGACCACTTATGATCTTTCCCTTATTGCCTTTGTCTAATGATGTATTTTTCAGCAGCAGATCTGAGCTGCTACCACACGGTTGATACATGAATAATATTATTATAAACCAGATAACATTTGAAATATAATTCCTTTTTTTAAAAAATATAACGATGTAATGTATATCTTGGTGTACAAAGGAAGTGGTGTAAAACAGAAGAAACCTTGTAAACTTGTAGATACATTTGAAGAGTCCCTGTATTCTCATTGTTGGACCGTCCCCATATGTTTGGCTAAACTTTTGCACAATAGTTCTATAATGAATTCGTCATATTGTTTTTTTTTTGGAAAGGAAAGCTGCACACTGCGCTCCATATGTCTCTATGAGTTTTTGACACCCCTGCGCTACGATTACCTTTACCTCCTCTGTCTGTGATAAATCGTGTACTCTTAGAACGTGTGCACCCTCAGAAGTTGTGTGCACCCTCAGAAGTTGTGTGCTCTCAGAAGTTGTGTGCTCTCAGAAGTTGTGTGCTCTCAGAAGTTGTGTGCTCTCAGAAGTTGTGTGCTCTCAGAAGTTGCTTGCTCTCAGAAGTTGTGTGCACCCTCAGAAGTTGTGTGCTCTCAGAAGTTGTGTGCTCTCAGAAGTTACTTGCTCTCAGAAGTTACTTGCTCTCAGAAGTTACTTGCTCTCAGAAGTTACTTGCTCTCAGAAGTCACTTGCTCTCAGAAGTTACTTGCTCTCAGAAGTTGTGTGCTCTCAGAAGTTGTGTGCGCCCTCAGAAGTTGTGTGCTCTCAGAAGTTGTGTGCACTCTCAGAAGTTGTGTGCTCTCAGAAGTTGTGTGCTCTCAGAAGTTGCTTGCTCTCAGAAGTTGTGTGCTCTCAGAAGTTGTGTGCACCCTCAGAAGTTGCTTGCTCTCAGAAGTTGTGTGCACCCTCAGAAGTTGTGTGCACCCTCAGAAGTTGTGTGCACCCTCAGAAGTTGTGTGCACCCTCAGAAGTTGTGTGCACCCTCAGAAGTTGTGTGCACCCTCAGAAGTTGTGTGCACCCTCAGAAGTTGCTTGCTCTCAGAAGCTACTTGCTCTCAGAAGTTACTTGCTCTCAGAAGTCACTTGCTCTCAGAAGTTACTTGCTCTCAGAAGTTACTTGCTCTCAGAAGTCACTTGCTCTCAGAAGTTACTTGCTCTCAGAAGTTGTGTGCTCTCAGAAGTTACTTGCTCTCAGAAGTTACTTGCTCTCAGAAGTTACTTGCTGTCAGAAGTTACTTGCTCTCAGAAGTCACTTGCTCTCAGAAGGTACTTGCTCTCAGAAGTCACTTGCTCTCAGAAATTACTTGCTCTCAGAAGTATCTTGCTCTCAGAAGTTACTTGCTCTCAGAAGTTGCCTGCTCTCAGAAGTTGCTTGCGCTCAGAAGTTGCTTGCTCTCAGAAGTTACTTGCTCTCAGAAGTTGCTTGCTCTCAGAAGTTACTATCTCTCAGAAGTTGCCTGCTCTCAGAAGTTACTTGCTCTCAGAAGTCGCTTGCTCTCAAAAGTTACTTGCTCTCAGAAGTTGCCTGCTCTCAGAAGTTGCCTGCTCTCAGAAGTTGCTTGCTCTCAAAAGTTACTTGCTCTCAGAAGTTGCCTGCTCTCAGAAGTTGCCTGCTCTCAGAAGTTACTTGCCATCAGAATTTGCGTGATCTTAGTTCTTGGATGCTTTAAGAACTTGCGAGTTTCTGAAAGGAAACTGCCCCTTGATTTGTACACAATTTAAAGATAATTTATACAAGGCTTTATTTACACTGACTGATTCATTAAATACATTTTATCCTCCCCACCCTTAGACTACTGTGGTGTTATAGATTGTTCGTTCAATAAAACATGTAAGATGGGTGGTGGAATTTCTGCTTGTATGTTAAATGTTAGTATTACTATCATTATTTTTTAAAATAATTTGATCTGAAGATGAAATCATCTCAAGTATCTTTATTTTCTTTCCAACTTTTAAAGCACGGTACGTTTGGACCGACCACCGCGTTCCCACATCGTCTTGAAAAGTAGGACAACCAGGCAGCTGAACAACTGAGCCAGCTCCGTCATGGCCAGGACTGAGAGACCCATCCAGAGGCCGAGGGCTCCCCCTATGTCTGAGAAGAACTGAGTTGCCTGGATGGGAAAATTCAAATGATTAATTATAATCAAATGTCATTCTGAACTCCTTTTTTTTCCTGTGACAAGTTGTCGTTTCTAGAAAGAAAAAATAGATAAATGGCGCTTAGAGTAAGACCCTATGCCACTTTCTCTTTGCAGCCGTGTATTCTGCAGTTAGAATTAATTTTTAAAAATTCAGATAACATTATCTCAGTCTGGTCACTGAATGAACAGCAAGTATCTAGATTTGACCTGGATTGTGTGACAGGGGCTGGAACTGTTTATAGCCAAGGCTCCTTGACATGTCCAGATAGTACAATAATAATTAATGTAAAAAGTCAAGGTCCGATATGCAACGCTCTACTGTAATTTATTTATCTACTATACTATACATGGGCGCCAGCAGGTAGGGGCAAGGTGGGCTGCCCCCCCTGGATTGATTGGATACAAAATTGTAGACAAAAATAGACAAAAATGTATTAAAGTAAAGAGAAAATAAAGAGAAAGTAACTAAGCTGATGTCCTGTCCGTTCGTTCACCATACACATACGCTACAGTAAATTAAAACTATATTAAAACATTACTAAAAAAATCCCCCCCCTGGAAAGTTAATCGATTTTTTGCCCCCCCCCCTAGAAAGTTTTCTGTGGGCGTCCATGATACTATATGTTACTACTGTACTATATTTATCTATTGTACTATATTTATCTACTGCTATCTACTGTACTGTATGCTTCCACTGCTTTCTACTATATTTCCCCACTGCTATCTACTGTACTATATTTATCTACTGCTATCTACTGTACTATATTTCCCCACTGCTATCTACTGTACTATATTTATCTACTGCTATCTACTGGTATCTACTGTACTATATTATCTACTGCTATCTACTGTACCATATTTGTCTACTGATATCTACTGTGCTTTATAATGCTATATTTATCTACTGCTTTCTAACGTTTGCCATGTACAAAATTTATGTCTACCATTTTAGCAGTTGTATTTTTGTGACTACCTCATAGCTTGGGATTTCTGTGATGTTCTCATAGTTGAGGTCCTCAAAATATATGTTTAGCTTGATAAAATTTTGACTGAAATTAAGAAGGAAACAAAATCTCCATGAGACGAGATCCAAGGAAAAAAATAGTTTTTTAATTATTTTTTTTATTATAATGATTTATCAGTTAACAAACGGAAAGGGAAATTGTATTCTACGGGAATATTCTTTTTCCTTTGTTAACCATTATTCTTTGGTTATGGCTTAAAAAACCAACATGCCTCATTAGGGGGGTCAGGTAAGTTATGTTACTACTTCCTGTTCCTGGCAGTTATAAAAATAATTGACCTGCTTGCCATTTACCCGAGTGGCTAACTTAAAATAACTCCATTAACAACTTGCCCACCTCCAGAATTGGTTTAGGCATGTATTGGAATTGACGTTTTTTGAAATTTTACAAAAGAAAATGCTGGGTGTTGAGATGTGTCAGTTTGTGACGTAGAGGGGTTTTATTGACCTGTGAGTGCATTGATGTAATTTGTTTACCTGTGTGAGAAGTCAATGACCTGCTGATCATAACCAGGGCTGCCACTCAATTTTCTTTTAATTTCCAAGATTTGGTCAAAACATTTCCCAAGATTTCCCAAGATCATGAAAATATATAAGAGTTTTTTTTTTTTTTTAAAGGATCTTGGGAATTTTCTTTAAAAGTGAGTTTTGGCCCTGAATGGGGTAGTGAATTCCCAAGATCTTGGGAAATTTCCCAATGTGTGGTAGCCTTGATCATAACCTCAAGATCTTATCCCTAACATCGTTCCATTAAGCCCCTTGACTATGACTCACGCAAACTTCCGGGGGTCAGTCTTGCGGTAAATGGCACACTCTTCTGGACTTCTGCTCGCACAAAGGGCCTCAACTAGCACATCCTGTGTGCAATGATATTTATTGTTTAGTCAGGCCCTTTAAAAGAATAACATTTTTATTCTTAACTCTCTAACTTTCTGTGCGTGATTTAAAAAAAAAAAAAAAGAATAATAAATTTGGTGGTGGGGAGGAGAGGGGGGGGGGTGTGTTGACGTCACGCTGGACATGCTAATTGGACAAAAAATCTACCAACAACATACCGAAAATTCATCAGTTGGCCATTGGCGCATAGAAATGCTTTTTGTGTAGAGGACCTCACTGGGAGATGACAGAGGAAAGAAAAGAATGTTGAACACATCATGTTTGAATGTTGAGATGTCACGTCATGTCTAGATGTTGAGAATCACTTATCTTTCAAACCATTTCTTCAAATGTGTGTTAATGTAGGTATAATAGGATTTTGAATACCGTAAATCCAGTTATGATAAGAAAAAGTAAAGCGCTAATGAAGAAAAAAAAATGTATTATTTCTCAAGGCTAAAAAAAGTATGTTCTGGTGCCATGGTTCTCAACCTCCCTAATGCCGCGACCCTTTAATACATTTCCTCATATTGTGGTGACCCTCAACCCTAAAATCATTTTCGTTGCTACGTCATAAATATGTGCTTTGCGATGGGTTTAGGCGACCCCTGTGTAAGGGTCGTTCGACCTCCAAAGGGGTTGCGACCCACAGGTTGAGAACCGCTGGTCTAATGGGTCCTGGAAATATGCACCACTATGGTGTGTTTTATTATAACCAAATTGTATCTGCTTTTGTGAGAATGTTTTTATACAAATGCGAAACAAAGCGCCTTAACAGACATTTAAAAAAAAAAGCTTAAAGACTTATCGGAGCAGGCGATCTTATCGGAGCAGGCGATCTTATCGGAGCAGGCGATCTTATCGGAGCAGGCGATCTTATCGGAGCAGGCGATCTTATCCGATACGTCGGACCGGGGAGGGGTAATTTGGGGGGGGGGGGGCATAAGAGTCTAGACTCGCCCTGCTGACGCCATTTCTTAATGTAATGTAACATCGGAGCAGGCGATCAAGCAAAAAATCAATTGAGAAAACTAATTAATATTTTTAAAATGTGCTTAAATTCTTGTCAGCCACGTGGGCTCATATATGTATGTATTAAAAGGTACCCTTGACACCGACTTACCTGCAGGGATTCTCACATCGACACTCCAGTTCCTTGGTGACGTATTGTCTCAGTGTGGCCAGCATGCATCTCAACTCTGTAAGAACAGAGAAGTGTTGGGGTGCCACAGTAATGAATAAACCACCATGACCATTCACAAAGACAGTGTGTTTGGCCAGTAATTACACAAGAACTAGGACGCAGCTAAACATTTTGTTCTCCTTTTACTGCCACACTATGAGTTTAAATATTTACTATGGTTGTAAAATCAGCTTTTGTAGCAATCGTATCTATAATGTAAGAATTTGATGTTTAAATCCTTCATATTAACTTCGTTGTTGTTGTTGTTGTTTTTTCCGTTGATGGCTGGCAAAATCTTCGGAAGGCTATTTGACCCACTTCCCGTCAACCTATCGAGCTGAAACTTGGCACATAGACTCGTTGCCGATGACAATACATTCTATCAAATTTTCAGAAAACAAACACCACTTCTTTAAAACGTTGTGTGATTCAGTGGTGAACATAGAGGGAAGGGGCGGACAGGGGGGCGCGACAGCCCCGGGTGGCACTCTTGTGTTATAGAAACATTCTTTACATGCTGTGTGTGTGTGTGTGAGGAGGTGCCTTTTATTGGGGGATTTCGGCCCGGGGGACACTTTGTGAGGGTGCGCCGTTGGTGTGATCTGAAGAATTTGAGAACCTCTCTCTCAAATTAAATACGACGGAACGGCTGTCCGTGCTCATGACGACGTTTCGCCACTCCTGGTTGCTTCCCTCATCGCGTTTAAAACCGGGGGTGCATTAAGTCAAGCCTTCATTTACACGCAAACCTTTCTCTGTAGAACACGCGTGTCCGAACTCTTTGTTGTGCAGTCTGTGTGTCTCCTCGTCTTGGCTGTCATGGCAACCGCAGTGCTGTTGTATGAGGGTCTGTTCGCACACGTGTTGGCAAGTCTGTGAAGGCGATTAAAGATTTTTTTTTTTTTTTAAGTTAATATTTTTACCAAACAAGTTTTTCTGTTCTTCTGTTTTGTGCTGTTGTGAGGTTAGATGTTTGAATTGGTTAAATTTTCTCACTCAAACTGGACTTTAAAAAAAAAATGATTTTTTTTTTTTTTTAAGTTAATATTTTTACCAAACAAGTTTTTCTGTTCTTCTGTTTTGTGCTGTTGTGAGGTTAGATGTTTGAATTGGTTAAACTTTCTCACTCAAACTGGACTTTAAAAAAAAAAACAACCATTTTAAATGCTAATGGAAGCTTTAGGTATCTTCTACTGGTTATAGAAATAAGCACTCTCTATGAGGAATGTAACATTTCTGATGGAGGAAAAGAAAGAAAAAAGTGTGTGTGGTGGGTGGGAGGATGAATTTTGTTAATGAATTATTTGTGTTAATGCCAAGCATGAGTTTGTTATATTTTATGTTATCAACTGTACTCTATTTATCTACTGTACTCTATTTATCTACTGTACTCTATTAATCTACTGCACTCTATTCATCTACTGTACTCTATTGATCTAGAGTCCATACGATTGACTTGATCGATCCGTTTCGGGTATGCCATCAAGATCTCAATGTTTCGCGGTCGATTTAATCACGTGGTCTCAGTGGCGTGACCTATGACCCCCCCCCCCCCGACTCACCCGTCTCGTGTAGACGGTACCGTAGCGCCTCAGGAACTCCTCCCCGTCGTCGCAGACGCCGTAAGGTCTGCCCAGTCTTGAGA
>CAXITT010000377.1:14006-68783 GCA_964033795.1 Lymnaea stagnalis | reverse complement strand
TGGATGGCAACCAACTGGATGGCAACCAACTGGATGGCAACCAACTGGATGGCAACCAACTGGATGGCAACCAACTGGATGGCAACCAACTGGATGGCAACCAACTGGATGGCAACCAACTGGATGGCAACCAACTGGATGAGCAGCTCTCTCTCTCCCTCACTTTAAACAAACTACAGCTCAAGTCAAAGCACTCCATTAGTCGAAAATTGCCGTGGTCATCTTCGCATGCGAAGGGCGAGCAATAATAATTAACAGGTGCTTTGGTGGGGCATAGCGCAAAGGAAGGTTTGGAACCATTGGCGTAGTTAAAACAATATGTGCAGGCACTCTGATATGTTTTAAGTTAAAAAGTTTGAACATATGTTCAAAATATGAACCATTTATTCTCAGCACGAGCGAGGTGAGAAGTGTAAAGCATCTGGATAGTTGCGTCAAGCTCAATAACGTTGTTATTTTATTTATTTAGCAACGGCAAACAAATTAATTATGTATAGTAAATGAAACTTGAACAGTCCTAATCAGACCAAATCGAATGGCCAGAGACCGTCTCGGGAGGATTGCTACAATTTTTCAGCACGAATATGAATCTTAAAATGCCATCTGAACACCAGGATGTGATCTAGCTTCGTCACAGACAGCTTTTAGCAGTCTTGCACAATTGTAAAGGTGGGCTACATTGCAATAGCCCGTCCATTTGAGACTTACCTTACTGAATGTGCACTAGAGATATACTTCACTGGCTCTACCCTTTTGATCTACCAAAACTGACTGTGCACTTCAGATCTACCTCATTTGGTTGTGCACTTCAGATCTACCTCATTGGTTGTGCACTATAAACCTACCTCGCTGAAAGTGCACTTCAGATCTACCTATAATGACTGTGCCATTCAGATCTACCTCACTGAAGGTGCACTTTATATCTACCTCACTGGCTGTGCGATTTAGATCTACCTCACTAAATGTGCACTTCAGACCAACCTGACTGGCAGTGCACTTTTGATCTATCTCACTGGTTGTGCACTTTTGATCTACCTCACCAACTCTGCACTTCAGACTTACCTCACATACTGTGCACTTTTGATCTATCTCACTGATTGTGCACTTTTGATCTGCATCACTGGCTGTGCACTTCAGACCTACCTCAATTGCTGTGCACTTCAGATCTACATCAATGGCTGTGCACTTCCGACCTACCTTGCTGGCCTTAGCCGACCCCAAGCCATCGGTGTCAAATCGGGTCCTCACGGGATCGGTGAGGTCACCCACACAACCCTCCGAGTACCGTGTCTTGTTCTCATCAGTCACCCACAGTCTGGACACGACACCGGCTTCTGGAATGGAGTTGAGAACATTGGGTTTTGTCGAGCTTCATGACAAGGACAGCCACAAAGGCGTGGCTCGTAGGGAGGGGTATACACGAGCTGGCAACGCTTTCGGAAAAAAAAGGGGGTTGGAAAGGAGGCAGGGGGGTGAGGGGGGGTTTGGGCGAGAATAGTTGGGTTGTGATACAAAAATTCGTCTACTTCCTGTCAACTAAGTTTGGGAAAAGCCAACTTCCGACAATGACATTAGTGGCGAAGTGTGTTTGGCTATTTTCTATTTCTTGTTGTTTCTTTATTTGTCCTGTCTGCCGAGGAAGGCTCTTAGTCACAACATTTTTCTTTTACTGTCCTGTCTTTCTATTTCAAGCTTCCGCGCGCCTTGTTCCGCTGTTTTCTTTGCTGCACTACAAGCTGAAAAACCCTTCATCAATGAAGTAAAAATGCTGCACAGGAAATCATTATAATGACATTATGAGGCCGTAACATTCTTTGATTTACTTTACATGTAAGGGTCTGCGGGCGGGGGGGGGGGGTCGTTTGCAGGGGTCGGCGGGCCGGAGTAAGTAACCCAAATGGAAGGGGGAAAAACGGAGGTAACGAGGGCTCATTTGAAATGTAAAAAATAGGAAATCATTATAATGACATTATGAGGCCGTAACATTCTTTGATTTACTTTACATGTAAGGGTCTGCGGGCGGGGGGGGGGGGTCGTCTGCAGGGGTCGGCGAGCCGGAGTAAGTAACCCAAATGGAAGGGGGAAAAACTGAGGTAACGAGGGCTCATTTGAAATGTATAAAATGGTATAAAGCGCGTCCATTGTTACGACGTAAGTTTTGTCCCGGCAACACACGGCATCTTGCCAGAGTACTAGAGAAACTCGCAGCTGGATGCGTTCAGCCGTGGCTCAGCAGCTGGCCAAACTGTTTGATCTGTAGACTCAAAGAAATCAACAGGTGCAAAGACTTTTCGTGGAAATTTTCAAAAATCTCACCCGAGAAGCCAGTCAAAAAGTCAAAAGACCCTACCTTTGCGGGAAAAAAAGATGTTATACTTTAATGAACATAAAAACAAAGCTGTGGAATCGATTAAAAGACAGTATCGATATTATTCTGTCATCTTAAAGCCCAAGGCGGGCCTAGTCTTTTAGACAACGCCCCTTCCACGGAAAACAAACTTTGCGGTTGCCCAAAATTGCCACCCCTACCAATAAAGACAAAAGTGCCACCCGCGGAGACCTCTACCCCATCGTCCTACGCCACTGCATTACTTTAAAAAAAAAAGGTATTTTGATGTTATAGCTATAAAAAAGGGTCTTTTAATGTTATAGCTTTAAAAAAAGTATTTTGATGTTATAGCTATAAAAAAAGAAGAACAAAATTCCCCTAACCCTGATGTAAGGAATGAGGGAGGCTACTGAAAGTTACTGATTTAATTATTAAATTATAATGGAACACAAACCAATATTTTATTTAAGGATAACAACTTCAAATGTCTACAATATTATTAGTATGCTCTAAACCAGGCCTGCACAACGCAAAATGTAAGGCGGGGCCGTAATACTTTATGAAAAACGTGTGCGGGCCAAAAGAAAATAGGACAGGGGGGAAAGCTGTTAAGAAAATAATAAGAATAAAGATTATTTCGTTACTTAGCAGGCCCCAAAGTGGGTGCTGGCGGGTCGCATGTGGCCCGCGGGCCGTATGTTGTGCAGGCCTGCTCTAGAATCTAGAACAGGGGTCGGGAACCTTTTTGTCTGAGAGAGCCATGGACACCACACATTTTGAAAAGTAATTCTGTGAGAGCCATGCGTTATGTTTAAAACTAAAAATTCAAGAAAATGTGTGCATTTTGTATAATTTCAACACTAAAAATGCAAATAGTTATGTCTCTGAATTCTTTTTTAATAATATTGTTATGCTGTTGCTAATCAATAATGAGTATTTCTTACCATTAATGAGATTTTTTTTTTTATAATCGAACATTTGTCTGAAAGCCAGATGCAGGCATCAATAGAGCCACATCTGGCTCGCGAGCCATAGGTTCCCGACCCCTGATCTAGAACATATTTTGACATTATTTTAACTTATCGACAAACGATGCAAACTTTTTTAATGTAATTTCTTTTTAATGTTCGTTTTAAAAAATGTGGATTATGCCTGCATGGTGCATTTGACGATTTCAAAAAATTTAAATTATGGTAAAAAAATGCCCTTTGAAAAAAAGACTCATAATTTTTCTTTTAAGTAAAAAAAACTCGACTCAAACTTTTATCCAAGCTAAGAGAAAATCTTGTTTGACTTGTGTTTACTCTTTGTACAGGTTTGATTTGAACTGGTATGTCTTCAAGTTTACGTCAATTTAAAAGGAAAGAAAAGTACATTATGTGATTATGTTTTGTAAGCACAGGTGTCTATAAAATAGGGCCTCTTAAATTTTGGGGGGCTCCTCCATTTTAAGGGCCCCAGTAGTCTATAGCGAAATTTCGGCCCCAGTGTATACTTGAATCTAACAAATGAACGGTTCAAGGGAAAAACCAGTGATGTCAGTTTTTCAAAATTTCTATGTTATCTCCCTTGTGGCTACATTCCATTTAATAGAATAATATGATACATAGGTCCAACTGAAAAAGCAGCGTAGACAATAAATAAATACGTAGACATCTTGATATTTTCATACTTCTGTTAGGAATTTTCAAACTTTAAATTCAATTTTCTCAAAACTCTCAAAACCTGACATCACTGGTTTTTCCCGTGAGCCCTTCAAATATATTAGTACACAATATATCGGCCAACATCTAAATCTATTACGGGCCCTTTCGCTGTAGCCAACGACCGGGTTCAAACAAAGAGGGGAGGGGGGGCGTGGTGGTAACGATAATCAAAGTTGAGGACATTTATTGAAATAAAATATATTCAACCTTTGTTTTTTGCAATGCCATATTTTGAACAATGACATGGCTCAGACGTGTACACTTTAAACAGTTGACCGCCAACACCATTAGCCCCCCCCCCCCTCTTTCGCCAACACAATTAGCCGCACGTAACCACTTGTTTAATTTGTTCCTCCCCCCTCCCCCTCCCCCCCCCGTGAACCAGCTCCCCTCTTTCGCCAACACCATTAGCCGCACGTAACCACTTGTTTAATTTGTTCCTCCCCCCTCCCCCTCCCCCCCCCGTGAACCAGCCTCCCAGGCACGCTGACCTATGAGCGAGTAGCAGGTGATGAGACAATTTGTGCACGGGCCGATGGCGTCCATGACAGACTGGCGGACGAACCCGGTGGTGCTGAGCACCTTGAGTGTCCAGTGCGGCTCGGGGAGGTCCTCGCAGTGCGATGACATCATCTGAATCATGGAAGGCTGGAGGCTGGCGATAGTCACCCGCTCCAGGTCTATCAGAGTCCATGTCTGAGGGTGACAGAGGGGGGAAAAAAGGACAAACAATGTTTGTTCAAATTGTTATTATGAGAATCACTGACTGATTACAAAGGGTTAAAATCATCAAAATGACAAGATTTGAACTTGAACATGTTAAGATTTGAAATTAAACATGTCAAGATTTGAACTTGAACATGTTAAGATTTGAACTTGAACATATCAAGATTTGAACTTGAACATGTCAAGATTTGAACTTGAACATGTCAAGATTTGAACATGTCAAGATTTGAACTTGAACATGTCAAGATTTGAACATGTCAAGATTTGAACTTGAACATGTCAAGATTTGAACTTGAACATGTCAAGATTTGAACTTGAACATGTCAAGATTTGAACTTGAACATGTCAAGATTTGAACTTGAACATGTCAAGATTTGAACTTGAACATGTGCTTACAAGATAGCTCAACATATAATATAACGGTAAAACTTGTTCAGTGCATCCTTCTTCTTCAAGTAAGTAGCTCAATGCCAATCATCTAACTCACTGTCGCGGTCAATATATAATGAAGACTAACTGAAAGAGGGATACATTCTATCATTTTAATTTTTCTTGCCATTTTAAGGCATTTGATTTTAAGGCAACAGGTATTTGAATCGAATGTTGCTAAATCTTTTTGTTCAAAAAAAATTATTCTTTCTGGTTCTACATTAAAATGTATGGCATCTTTCCGTCTGCGGGAGACGATAGATTATCTTTATTGCTGGCAGCTCTTGGTGTGGCTGGTGAGTCCAATCCTCGAATGGCAGTCTCTGTTACATTTCCCACACACGAATGCGGTGGAGCAGTATTTACCGGCCTTCCTCCTCGCTCTTTTTGCAGCTGTTTCCGCCCTGTTTTGATCCTCTGCATGCAGTGATCCTGCCTTCACGATGCCCCGCCATGAGGATCGATCCTCTGCCAGCTCCTCCCAGTTTGAGATGTCGATGTTGGCCGATTTCATGCCCCTTTTGCATATGTCTAAGTATCTAACACGAGGCCGTCCAACCGACCTTTTACCTGTCGCCAGCTCGCTGTATAGCACGTCCTTTGGCATGCGACCAGGTTGCATTCGCTTGACGTGTCCAAGCCAGCGGAGGCGTCTTTTGATTAACATGGCTGGGACGCTACACATGTTTGTTTGGACATCCGTGTTGGGGACTTTGTCTTACCATTTAGTGTCAAGGATGTGGCGCAAGCATCTGAGGTGGAAGTCATTGAGCCTTCTTTCGTGGTTAGAGTATGTGGTCCACGACTCGCATCCATACAGAAGTGTGCTCAGTACGCAGGCCTGGTACACCTGCAGCTTAGTTCTTGTTGTGAGTTTGGCGTTTGACAAGACTCTTTTCTTCAGTTTGGCCATAACAGTTGCGGCCTTCCCTATCCTCCCACTTATCTCATCCTCCATTGAGAGGGTGCTCGATATGTTGGATCCCAGATATGTGAATCTGTCAACAGTATCCAAGTCTTAGTCGTCGATGGCGATAGTGGGGAGGGATTCAGCGCCCTGTGCCATAATGTTAGTTTTCTTTAGGCTAATTGTCAGGCCAAACTCTTTGCAGGCAGCGGATAGGCTGGATACGAGGCTCTGCAGGCGTCTGCTGTGTGAGATACCAAAGCGGCATCGTCCGCAAACAAGAACTCCCGCAGCAAGACCTTTCTTGTTTTAGTCTTAGCGCGGAACTACTGATCTAAATAAAAACATTGATATTAGTTTTAGACGGTAGTGAGAGATTAATTATATATCTTATTTGGCGACTTACCTCTCTGACAACTTTCTCTGCCGGACAGTCGGTAAGCGTAGACTTGACCATCGCACATCCGGTGGTGAAATAACAGAACGGTAGCCCGGGCAGCCAGCTGATGGGCCAATCGTTGTAGACCACGTCATCGGGTGTGATGTTGAACATGTCCTCCACGCGGTGGGCGATCTGGCAAAGCTGGGAGTGGTTCCGGAGCACGAGCTTGTAGTGTTCTGTCGAGAACGTTCGTGGGGATTTACACCGCGTCAACCTGTCACTTGTATGCTATGTCTCATACAACTGACCACTTGACAAATATATTCAGTGGCGGGTAATAATGCAAGGCCAGATCCCAGGCCTGCATACATTCCCCTTTTAGATAACCCGAGACCTCACCGCTGAGTAATGTAACACGGTCTTGCACTAGGCTAATAACTCCTTTACAAAAAAAACTATAAAACATTTGTCCTGTCTGCTGAGGAAGGCTCTTAGCCGAAACGTTCTTCTTTTATTGCCACGTCTCTATACTTCAAGCATCCACATTACCTTGTTCCACAATTGCCTTTACACAGCTTTAAATCTCGGTCTTTCATGCAGAGGCGTAACGAGGGTGTCTAGCGCCCGGGGACAAGATTCGAGTCCGGGGACAAGATCCATTTTAAAGCGCCCGTTTTTATTTTTTTTCAACTCTCAAACCCATTATTTTCATTACTAATATAATATCAAAGCACATTTTTGCGCCCCTAACTAGCTGGCGCACGGGGACATCCGCCCCCCCCCTGCCACCCCTCGCTACGCCTCTGCTTTCATGTATTGTCCTTTAAAATAATTAAATGGCCGAAACCTTTTCAAATTAAAACAAAATCTTCATTTCTTGAGTCGTTTCTTTTTCTTTTTCTCTATGTTTGCGTGGGGCCATTTTTTTTTTAAAATTCAAAGTTAACTTACTTTGCGTTGAACATTTGGAGACAAATATGGCTGCCGGGTCATGCGAACACACTCGTTCTTCATAGGAGCCCGGATGAGCCCTGATGAGGTCAAAGGCCGATATGAGATCTTCATCACCATCCTCACGCTTTAAATATATATATACATATATATAATGTTCATGTTTTAGCGTCCATATGAATAAACCTAAGAAATAAATTCAACAGTATGTGCTTTTGTTTATCGGCTGTGAGTTGTTGTTTTTTTTTTAACGCTGGACGAAAATGTTGCAGCATTCAGAACCCAGCCTCGCCAGGTCACAGCGTCACCAGAACACAGTCTCATTAGAAAACAGCTTTATTAGAACACAGCCTCATCAGAAAAGCTTTATTAGAACACAGCCTCATCAGCACACAGTTTGGTCAGCGCCCAGCCTCCCTCACCAGCACCCATCAACACCGCCACCCATCAACACCGCCACCCATCAACACCGGCACCCACCAACACCGCCACCCACCAACACCGCCACCCATCAACACCGGCACCCACCAACACCGCCACCCATCAACACCGGCACCTACCAACACCAACAACAGCACCCATCAACACCGGCACCATCCTCTGCTTAAATTCATGGTAAGTTTATCAACTATCAATGTCACCATGAATGATGCGCATGCTAAGTTTCTGAGCTTCGCTTGTATTACGATAATAATGTGTGCTGGTAACTTGCCTTCGTGTGGTGTTAAATGTCATGATGACTTGCCTTTATGTGGTGTTAAATGTCATGATGACTTGCCTTTATGTGGTGTTAAATGTCATGATGACTGCCTTTATGTGGTGTTAAATGTCATGATGACTGCCTTTATGTGGTGTTAATTGTCATGATGACTGCCTTTATGTGGTGTTAAATGTCATGATGACTGCCTTTATGTGGTGTTAAATGTCATGATGACTGCCTTTATGTGGGGTTAAATGTCATGATGACTTGCCTTTATGTGGTGTTAAATGTCATGATGACTTGCCTTTATGTGGTGTTAAATGTCATGATGATTGCCTTTATGTGGTGTTAAATGTCATGATGACTGCCTTTATGTGGGGTTAAATGTCATGATGACTGCCTTTATGTGGTGTTAAGTGTCATGATGACTTGCCTTTATGTGGTGTTAAATGTCATCATTACTTGCCTTTATGTGGTGTTAAATGTCATGATGACTGCCTTTATGTGGTGTTAAATGTCATGATGACTGCCTTTATGTGGTGTTAAGTGTCATGATGACTTGCCTTTATGTGGTGTTAAATGTCATGATTACTTGCCTTTATGTGGTGTTAAATGTCATGATGACTGCCTTTATGTGGTGTTAAATGTCATGATGACTGCCTTTATGTGGTGTTAATTGTCATGATGACTGCCTTTATGTGGTGTTAAATGTCATGATGACTGCCTTTATGTGGTGTTAAATGTCATGATGACTTGCCTTTATGTGGTGTTAAATGTCATGATGACTGCCTTTATGTGGTGTTAAATGTCATGATGACTTGCCTTTATGTGGTGTTAAATGTCATGATGACTACCTTTATGTGGTGTTAAATGTCATGATGACTTGCCTTTATGTGGTGTTAAATGTCATGATGACTGCCTTTATGTGGTGTTAATTGTCATGATGACTGCCTTTATGTGGTGTTAATTGTCATGATGACTGCCTTTATGTGGTGTTAAATGTCATGATGACTGCCTTTATGTGGTGTTAAATGTCATGATGACTTGCCTTTATGTGGTGTTAAATGTCATGATGACTGCCTTTATGTGGTGTTAATTGTCATGATGACTGCCTTTATGTGGTGTTAAATGTCATGATGACTGCCTTTATGTGGTGTTAAATGTCATGATGACTTGCCTTCATGTGGTGTTCCAGCCTAAACTTAAACACCTTCTGGAGCTGGGGGTAGTCAGTGTTACCGGAGCGTTCTATGTCGGCGCCACTCGGGCCGATGTCATCCTTGAGCTGTAGGAGAGACGAGACATTAAAAGAATGCTAACAATAGAACGGGTTGTTTCCCCCGACATTTAACCCGTGGAACTTTTGGGTGACTTATTATTGATCAAGCGGATTAATTAAGTATGTTATGGGTTAGACGTTATCTCCACACTTACTTCCCCTTCTCCACACATACATGACCTTCAGTGGCGTAGCTAAAGGTTAGTGTCCCCCGGTCAGTGGCATAGCGAGGGTGTTTGGCGCCCGGGGACAAGATTCGCGCCCGGGGACAAGATCCATTTTTAGCACCCCTTTTTCTTATTTTCAACTCTCAAACCAATTATTTTCATCAATAAAATAATATCAAAGCACATTTTGGTGCCCCTAACTAGCTGGCGCCCGGGGACATCTGCCCCCCTGTCCCCACCACGCTACGCCTCTGCCCCCGGTGCGGTCCGCCGCCCCCCCCCCCCAATCCGCAGCTTCGCCACTGTGACCTACCATTTTCCATCCTGGTGAATCATCTGTTGGCTCAACAACGATGTACCTCACATTGGCCTGTACTATAGGTGTCCAAAAGTGATGGCCGCTCTCCAAAATGACGTCACCAAGCATGACTATGGCTCCTGGCGCGGAAAGAGTGGAACATTGACTGCGTTTGAATGAACCCAGCGGAATTTTGTGACAATATTCACGTCTATTTAAAAATTGCAAAATCAATGAACTTTTAATTTCAAAAACAAGAACGGGGGGGGGGGGAGGAGAATAAAAATTGACATCCATCATGATGTTACAAATAACAATTCTCTCGTATATGTATGGGGGTACCGCTGTGTTCAAAGGGGCACACAATAACATGACTCGAAGTTAGCGCACAGAGGGTTCTTATCAAACGCGCTACTTGAATGCATCTACGTTTAGTCAAGTCAGTTTGGCCAATGGGAAGATCACGCATTGTCGCCCCTGTTGTTCGGCTGGTTATCTTCCCCGGGCGACACGGTTTCCGAATTTTTTAAATTTTTTTTGGAGGGTCACAATGCGGTGTCTCCCGGATGATACCCTAGCCGGAGTTGTTTGGGTGGAATGTCTCTTTTGACAGGCAGGCTCAAGATGAGTGGCTGATCCTGGTGTTGACGCTGTTGCTAGCTACAGCAGGTTCCCCCCCCCCCCTTTCTCATAAGGAGATGTGACGTGACAATTGCCAAATAGAGTGGGTTAGCATTGAACAAAATGGACCGAATTTCACGATCTTTCAAATCGTTTCTACAAGAGAAATGGGCATCGTGAAAATGCTGGACTTGGCACAAACGACCAGGGTGGAGACTGGGGGGGGGGGGACGATGGTCCCACAACAGTACAATAGATGAGGGAAATGCTAGCCTGACATCGGCAGAATTTATAGTATTATAGGGGGAGACATGATATCTTGGGAAAAGGGAGACTCCGGGTAGACAGTGTGGGAGCGGGTACCACCAATGTTTTCGATTAACAAATTTTAGTTAGCAGGTGGAAGTGGAATGTTCACGCAGACCAGGGGTAGAGTTAGATTAATGATCAGTAATGGAAAATGCCTCAACGTGACAGCTGCTAATAGGTGGGTGGGTAGGGACATGGAATGGACGTCCGGGGGTAAAGTGATCTGGTCGGGGAATGTTTTCTTTAATGATGTAGCAGTTCAATGACCGTCAGGTGGTTATCTAGTAGAGGTTAGAGTCACACGAGGGGTAAATATAAGGGGGAAGTTTTTGAGACAGCGGGTGAGTAGCGTTAGAGATTCGTGGACGGTCATTCGGAAGTGACTGACGTAGTGTTCCCAGCTGTAGTTAGAATATAGACAATATTGGATTCTATTATACTGAAATAATACATCTTTCATTTATAATTGTTACGGAGGAGTTGCTTGGTCATTTCATTAGTGTTGTATGTTTTCTTTGTTGTAATTCTGAACGCCTGGACTAGTGAACCATCACAAAGAAGGGCGGCCCCGTATTAGTCGCACCAATTCCAATACCACTTGGTACGTGACCATAAGTACGGGCCATATCCTCACAATACCATCGCTCTTGTGACAGTAATGTTATGTTGGATACTTCAAATGTGTATGTAATGTGAGCGCTATAAAGACACACATATAAAAGAAACACGAAGGAAGCCAACAGCGGAGTATGGGGGAGTATCACTGATAGCCATTCCGGCTTGCGAAAAGCGTTAGACATGGGAGCCCAACAGTCATAGAATGTGGTGGAAATGGGAAACCCAACAGTCATAGAATGTGGTGGAAATGGGAAACCCAACAGTCATAGAATGCGGGGGAAATGGGAAACCCAACAGTCATAGAATGCGGTGGAAATGGGAAACCCAACAGTCATAGAATGCGGTGGAAATGGGAAACCCAACAGTCATAGAATGTGGTGGAAATGGGAAACCCAACAGTCATAGAATGCGGTGGAAATGGGAAACCCAACAGTCATAGAATGCGGTGGAAATGGGAAACCCAACAGTCATAGAATGTGGTGGAAATGGGAAACCCAACAGTCATAGAATGTGGTGGAAATTGAAGCACAATAGTCATATAATGTGGGAAACGAAGTCTTTTCAGAAAATAATGCAAAACTGAATAATTGCAGCCGAGACTGCCCCTACAGGTTCGGCCAAATCTTCCACTACAAGGCAGTGATTATTTCAGAAATTCTTTCCCGGGTGGGGACTTTAGATTTTTCGTGGGGGAGGGGGGGGGCAGTGCAAACAGTGCCAGTTGATTTATTGTTGGACATATTTTTGCTCGGGGGGGGGGGCACTTGGCTTTCCCCGGTGGGGGGCAGTACCCCCCTCCCGGAGATATAGCTGAAAGAAACCCTGCTACAGTGTAAGCTGAGACTGCTACTACAGGGTAAGCTGAGACTGCTACTACAGGGTCAGCTGAGACTGCCACTACAGGGTAAGCCGAGACTGCTACTACAGGGTCAGCTGAGACTGCCACTACAGGGTCAGCCAAGACTGGTACTACAGGGTCAGTCGAGACTGCTACTACAGGGTCAGCCGAGACTGCTAAAACAGGGTCAGCCGAGACTGCTACTACAGGGTCAGCCGAGACTGCTACTACAGGGTCAGGCGAGACTGCTACTACAGGGTAAGCTGAGACTGCTATTACAGGGTCAGCTTAGACTGCCACTACAGTGTCAGCCGAGACTGGTACTACAGGGTCAGCCGAGACTGCTACTACAGGGAAGCTGAGACTGCTACTACAGGGTCAACCGAGACTGCTACTACAGGGTCAGCCGAGACTGCTACTACAGGGCAAGCTGAGACTGCTACTACAGGGTCAGCCGCGACTGCTACTACAGGGTCAGTCGAGACTGCTACTAAAGGTCAGCCGAGACTGCTACTACAGGGTCAGCCGAGACTGCTACTACAGGGTCAGTTGAGACTGCTACTACAGGGTCAGCCGAGACTGCTACTACAGGGTAAGCTGAGACTGCTACTACAGGGTAAGCTGAGACTGTCACTATAAGGTCGGCCTTATAAGTCACTCATCGAGGTGCGAGACTATCACTTCAGGTTCGGCCTCATAAGTCAGTGGTTCTCAATATTTTGGATGTCGGGGAACACTAACCTATTTTTTTTTTTTTTTTTTTTGCGCGGAACTCTTATTTTAGCACACAAAAAAAAAACAGTTTGTTGTCGACGTACCCAGTCCTAGACCACTTTAAACTTTGGCATAGCCTCGAACCACGAATCTTGAGCCAGTCACTTAATTTTATTTAATTTAAAAAATCGAATCCATACCCTTATTGGAAATTAGCGCGATAAACCACATTTGACTGATCCGAATTCAAATGTGAACTGCACAGGCACACATATGCGGAGATGGACCAACAAAAATGAATTGTCACTCGCGTTTGCTGTTTACAGTCCCATACAAATATGATTTTTACATTGTGCTGATTTTTCTTTTTCAACAATTTTTAATTGCGTATTAATCAAAAAAAGATTATTGCGGAACACTTAAAGTTGCTTCGCGGATCGCCAGTTTTCCCGTGGAGCACGGATTCAGAACCACTGTTTTAAGTCACTCATGAAGATGCAAATAAACAGAACCTAAAAAATCGTCCTACGAAGACGACATGATGCCAACGGTTGACTGTGATTTATGGGGTGGGGACAGGTACCCCCCCCTCTAAGGGCACTCTCCAGATTTATTTGCTGCTGGTTTGTTTTGTTTGGGTTCAACTTCAACTGTTAAAATACAACAACAACACCCTACTGGCTCTCCGAAGAAATCAAATGGGCCGCGTACCGGCTAAAATGATGCCGAAGTTGGTGACTTCTTTCTCCAAGCTGCTGGACAAGAGGTTGCAGACGACATCTCCTTTCCTCACCCCGTGACTTCTCATCAGGGACGAGCACTTCATGGCCAGCATCTGAATCTCCTGGTTCTTCAAGCTCATCCTCCTGTCGTCATCATCGTAGAAGATGATGGTCTCTGTAGGTTTGGGGGTGGGGGGGGGGGGGGGGGGGGGGGAATAAATAAAAGGTAATTGATCACGTGATCTCTTTATGTTACAAGGGCGATTTTTAAAAAAAATAAAAGGTAGTTTAGCTCATCCTCCTGTCGTCATCATCGTAGAAGATGATGGTCTCTGTAGGTTTGGGGGTGGGGGGGGGGTGGGGTGGGGGGAATAAATAAAAGGTAATTGATCACGTGATCTCTTTATGTTACAAGGGCGATTTTTAAAAAAAATAAAAGGTAGTTGGTCACGTGATAGTAGAACTGTATACACGAGCCTGTTCTTAATTATTTCAGTGTTTATTACTCTATGTTTGTTTATTATTTTAATATAGAGCTATAAACAGATTTATTGAACTTATTTTTGCGTGAAACAAAGCTCTCAGTTTCGTGTTGTAGAGCACCAATCTTGAGTGCTGCAAAGAACGGTTCCATGTTCGCGCTAAAATTTCATATTCAACTCATTTTAACCTCCTTTTATTATTTCGTATCTAACCGAACCTGTTGCTAGTTTTTGTAGTGACGCCACGAATACAGATTTGTTTTTTTAAATCATATTCCGGCTCTAAAGTCATGCTCTGCAATCCTTCATATGGAAATGATGACTCTAATTTACAACACGAATCCGTTAGAATCAAGACCTCAACCAAGATCTCAACCAAGATCTCAACCAAGATCTCAACCAAGACCTCAACCAAGACATCAATCACTATCTTAACCAAGACCTCAACCAAGATCTCAACCAAGACCTCTGACCTTTCTCTGGATGACTCTCCCAAACAGAGCGAAGTTTGCCACTGATGGTCCTGTAGTTGATGTCAGGGCGGGGATCGATGAAGGGACGG
The DNA here is from genome assembly GCA_964033795.1 of Lymnaea stagnalis. Classification (NCBI taxonomy): domain Eukaryota; kingdom Metazoa; phylum Mollusca; class Gastropoda; family Lymnaeidae; genus Lymnaea; species Lymnaea stagnalis. The sequence continues at coordinate 54,043 of CAXITT010000377.1, read as the reverse complement.
CTTAGTTCAGAGCAGATCATGGCTGCAGCAATGAGAAGAAATTAGTGTTAGAGATCATGGCTACAGCAATGAGAAGAAATTAGTGTTAAAGATCATGGCTACAGCAATGAGAAGAAATTAGTGTTATAAGATCGTGGTTACAGCAATGAGAAGAAATTAGTGTTAGAGTTCATGGCTACAGCAATGAGAAGAAATTAGTGTTAGAGATCATGGCTACAGCAATGAGAAGAAATTAGTGTTAGAGTTCATGGCTGCAGCAATGAGAAGAAATTAGTGTTAGAGATCATGGCTACAGCAATGAGAGGCAAGTAGTGTTAAGAGCTTATGGCTACAACAATGAGAGGCAAATAGTGTTAACCATACCTGTATGGCGTTTGATACACTGTACCAGATTTTCAACAATAAATAAAGCAAATCTTTTGACGTATGCTATGAAGTTTGAAGGGTTTGTTCCGCCCCCGCTCCCCCCCCCCCTTCCCCCAACTCTATTTCTAAATGTCAATCTGTTTGTGTTTCATTCGTCCCAGTCCAGCCTGAGATTTTACTTAGGATTGATGATGGAATATCTGATAGAGAACAATTTCTGTGGAGATCCTGATGAGAGGCATGATGTGTGTATTACGAAATGGGACAGTAAGTAGGCAACTGAAGCATGATCATATTATTACAGTTAGTAGGCAACTGAAATGTGATCATACTGTTACAATAAGTAGGCAACTGAAACGTGATCATATTATTACAGAAGTCAGTAAGTAGGCAACTGAAACGTGATCATACTATTACATTAGGAAGGCAACTGAGACGTTATCTTACTATTAAATTAGGAATTAGGAAGGCAACTGAGACGTGATCATACTATTACATTAGGAAGGCTACTGAGACGTGATCTTACTATTACATTTGGAAGGCAACTGACACGTGATCTTACTATTTCATTAGGAAGGCTACTGAGACGTGATCTTTGTATTCCCCATCTCAAAACTTGAATTTAACAAGTAACTAACCCATGTTTTATAATCGATGTTGACACACTTATTAAATATAGCTCACCTTAACTTAGATATAACTGTTTTCTACCGCTCTCGGTTGCATACAGTATAAGAACCCAATTATTATGATTACTATGCCATATTTTTAGTTGGCAATCATGAGAAAATTCCTTCTTTTTTAAAAAAACAAACAAACTCTTGGATGCATCTATTTCCGGACATGCAAATATGACGTCATCAACTTGGCAGGCGGTGGCATTATCATTAATGTGTTTCAACTGGAATAAATAAGTTAAGTTTCATGTGGAAACAAAAGGCAACAGCTATCCTGGAAGAAAAAAAAAACTGTACAAGGAAGAGTTGTGTCAAAGTTATGTCAGAAGTTCAAGAAAACATTCAAATTTAGGATTCACTTGGACTTGGTATTGTTGGTACACATCAATAAAATATAAATAACGTTGGAATTCGACGGTGCCAAACTAACGTTGTGCTTACATTTTAAGGACAGTTTCAGAGATTTTGTGTTTCTAAACAGTGGTTCTCAAAGTGGGTGTTATCGTATTTCCAGGGGACTTTTGTGGAGCCCAAGGGCACTGAAAGATTTTGGAGATTTAATGGGGCGCTGGAAATCATATTGTAAATATGATTTATAATTAAACATTTTAAAGAAAGATATGGGGGTCGTCCATTAATTATGTTAACAAAATAATAGGGAAGGGGTTTTGAAATATTTGACAATTGTTGACAAGGGTGAGTGGGGGGGGGGTAGCTTAGTGGACGTCAACAAACATATTTTCTCTATTAAAATTTTAAATTATTTTAACAAATTTAATGAGTATAAATTAAAATAGTTATATAATTTTTAGGCTTTTAACAATATAAGATTTATTTAATGTGTGTCTGTCTGTGCACTGCAAATAGCTGGTCAGAATGGTAGCACACTTTGCTAGTGCAAGAGAAGTCAAAAGTTGGCCTCTCTTCACCTGTAGATTCTGTTTGTCGCAAAAGACTAGGTCGGTACGTTTGCGATCATGTTGCAGGTATGGAACGAGGACAAGGTTCAAGAGTCATGTGCACTCAAGATAAATGATATTGATAGAGTAGAAATATTGATAAGTATGTGAATGTAAAGTGAGTAACAATAATAACATCGCTGCTTGAGCGGATTTGCAAAATCAGTAAAATCTATTTTGCATCACAAGTCATGTTGAAATAGAAAATTCAACAGCTGCGAAAATATATAAGAAATTACCACCTGCTCCTCAACAAAAAAGGATTCGACCAATGCAAGAAGCTGCCAGATGACAGAGAGAGCTTATGGCAATGATTGCTCACACAGACAATGCTTCTATTTTAAGTGTTGAATAGTTGGATGAGGATGATGTTGACTTGTCTGGTATATCATTTCCGCAAGATAAAAATGGTAAATCAGCTACTATTCCCATTGTTACCATAGAGCAACACCTGGGTACTACCTGGGAAGATGATGGCAGCTAGAAACTGTGCTACGATTGTCAGCTATACTAATCATATTTCTAGTTCCACAAACAAACAATGATATTTACTCTTTAACAACCCTTTCATTGATTCTGCATTATACAATTTAAGTGTAAAGACTTTGTAACTTGTTGATTAACAAGCTAAAGATGCAATAAAAGGTTTTTCCTACAATTTTGTGTTATTGAAATAGATCAGCACAAAGTCAAATGTATTGATAGAGTTATTTATATTATAATTCATTTTCTTTTTTTGGGGGGTATACAAATGTTGACATAATTACTTAACCGTGTGGGGGAGAGGGGGGGGGGTCATTGAAAGTTTGACAGTTGTTGACAAGGAGGAGAGGCTCAAAAATTACTTTAAAATTGTTGACGTAGTTAATGGATGCCCCATAACTTACCCTACTGTTTTGAATGTCGGCATCAAAGAATAGTCGAGAACAGAAAATGTGAATCATAGTATCCACACACAACGAAAGGTCTTTGATCTTAATTTTTTTTTTTAAACTTGTAACAGCAGGCAGTAGTTACAAATTAGCAAATACATTTGCTCTTTTCAGTCTTAGTTAAGTACTATGAGCTGGCAGAACTTAGTTGTACCTAATGGGACGACCATTAAAAAGGTGTGGGTGGCGAATTTCGCGTAGGTACATCATCGCACATGATGTTTCAAGTGATTCACAATTTTAAAAATTATAACTGAAAAAGGAAAACTCTTTATGCAGCTGTGTAGTCGTAAAATAAGTAATCCAAAATTATTTATTTATAAAAAAGATTTAAAAAATCACGGGTAAATTCTGTTTTATTTATGTGTATTAGCCTATATTCAATTGTTAATATTTCTAAAAAGGTAAACTTGGTTGAACTGTTGATTTTTAAACTATTTATGAACTGTTGATAAACCATGCCAGCCAATCAGTCAGACACAACCCTTTCAATGTTTACTTGTGTTGACAACCATGCCAGCCAGTCAGTCAGACGCAACCCTTTCAAGGTTTACTTGTGTTGACAACCATGCCAGCCAGTCAGTCAGACACAACCCCTTAAAGGTTTACTTGTGTTGACAACCATGCCAGCCAGTCAGGCAGACACAACCCCTTCAAGGTTTACTTGTGTGACTTCCAGCAGTAGTGACAAGGAGGAAAAGCAATTATTTTCTTGTGGTTTTTGTTTTCACTCCTGCAACATTCCAGCCATATGAAGTCTAGATATGCCAGGTAAGGCATTTCTTGTGGAATACATTTTGTAGAATGTTTTAAATTTAAACATAATCCTAACATTAAAAGCCAGCAGTTATGAATTGGTTTAACATTTTTTAAATTAAATATAGGTGTAATCTGTATAACAGTATTCTCACAAAACAATCATCGTACATTCACAAACACACACACTGACAAATGTGAAAGCCTTCATTTTCAAAAGCATCAACATAACAAAACAACAGAGGCAATAACTCATCAAATCAGCTATTGATGTAAACACATTGAGAACTATAAATACAAAACTCAAATGACTTAAGTATAAGATTAATGATCTCAAATTGATGACCAAAAAAAAAAGCCAATCATTTTAGCCAACTGATTGACCCAACTGAAATTAAACAAAACTGATTTTTGTCATTTAACAAAATAACTATCAATACATTCTTTATACAAGTGTTTTAACGTTACCTAAACTGTTAGTCCAGATTTTTAGTGAAAGGGAACTTTATCATAGATAAATGCATGTAAATTTGTGCCATGATTAGTAATAAATGCAGTAAATAATTCACATCAAAGTGTAGTTAAAATAAACATAATTGAATTTTTGTCTCGTACTAATTCACACTGCAAGTCAGGGGAAATGATTAATTTTTAACATATTCTCAAGGTAGGGATTAATGCTGGATGATACAATTTGAGACTTGCTGACACAACCTCCTGATGACATTCTCACTGGAAAAAATAACCGATGGAAAAAACAAAAAAGCAGTGCCGCATCCAAAACAGATCATCGCAGAGGATCCAGTATATCAAAGCAGCCCGTCCCAACACCGACAACCTTTCCGACAATCAGGCTAGCGCTGGGAGATTTTAAACTGTCCACGCTGCCCAGCACGCAGGCATCCAGCAAGAAGTTCATTGTGGTCTCAAAGGTCATCTTCTGGAACGGGGAGGTGTTGTACATGAAATCTCGTCGGTTGAAGGCATCGTACTGCCCTCGTGATGTCATGTAGTCGGCCAACAGAGAGAGGTGGTGGTAGTCGACAGTGATGCCGTAAGCACCAAACACATTTTGGATTTCCTATAGGAAAAAAAAACAGCAATGTCCACTTATATTGATTAAATACAGACACAAGCAATGGTTCAATCATATTGCTATATAATAATAATAATAAAGATTATTTAAAAATCACGCTTCATCCCCAAAGGCTCGAAGCGCGGTACATACCACATTGACGTACAAATATACTTATATAGACAATGCCCAGTTGTTTAAATTAAATATAAAATTACGGAAAGTTGCCTCCAATGTTATAGATTCTTCACCCTGATAATAAGACATTTTATTCTTTAAAAATGTGTTTAAAACAAAATGGTTGAACACATTTTTAACTCTTCCAGAGTGTCTTTGAGTGTTTGAATATTTACATAAAAACAGCTGAAATCTGTAAAAACTACACCATCCCTATAAGCTAAGTTGACAAACCTTTATGATGACTCTATTGGCTGCCTCAATGCCGTACACTTGGGCTATAGTATGGATGCAGTTGGAGTAGATTTTGTCCAAGTCAAGAGTCTCTGGATATTTGAACATTTCCTAACACGGAAAATAAAAACATACACAAATGAACAATGCTTGGTCAACAATAATTAACCATAAGGGAATTCAAACAACAGGTCAATAGATTGAATATTAAATATCTAGAAATGATTGGTAGAGGCGATTTTAAAAACAACATGGGGGAAAATTGGTAGATGATATTTTGAAATATGATTCACTTCACAAGAAGACAAAACAAGACCATAGGATTTTTGTTCCTATGCTAAAGCAAACAACACAGGATAAGACAAAATCAGTTTTGTTCCTATGCTAAAGCAAACAACCCAGGATAAGACTAAATCAGTTTTGTTCCTATGCTAAAGCAAACAACCCAGGATAAGACTAAATCAGTTTTGTTCCTATGGTAAAGCAAACAACGCAGGATAAGACAAAATCAGTTTCGTTCCTATGCTAAAGCAAACAACGCAGGATAAGACAAAATCAGTTTCGTTCCTATGCTAAAGCAAACAACGCAGGACAGGACAAAATCAGTTTCGTTCCTATGCTAAAGCAAACAACACAGGATAAGACAAAATCAGTTTTGTTCCTATGCTAAAGCAAACAACGCAGGATAAGACAAAATCAGTTTCGTTCCTATGCTAAAGCAAACAACACAGGATAAGACAAAATCAGTTTTGTTCCTATGCTAAAGCAAACAACACAGGATAAGACAAAATCAGTTTTGTTCCTATGCTAAAGCAAACAACACAGGATAAGACAAAATCAGTTTTGTTCCTATGCTAAAGCAAACAACGCAGGATAAGACAAAATCAGTTTTGTTCCTATGCTAAAGCAAACAACACAGGATAAGACAAAATCAGTTTTGTTCCTATGGTATGCCAAACAAGACACGATAGATAGTCAAATATTTGTTCCTCTTACCTGTATGTTGACCCCTTCAGTTTTTAAATGTAAAACAGTTTCTCCATTTTCTTTTTCCTCTGACAAAAATGCCTGATTAATACCCTTGACCTGGTGCAAGACAGCACTCTGGATTGTTTTTTTTAGCAGCATTCGTACATCAAGTTGGAGCCGGCTCTGCTCATACTAGGTTCAAATTAGGGAAAGTTATTAAGGCAAAGTTATTAAGGCTTTGCTGTTTACCAATTTTTTTTCTCTTAAGCATTATCAGAGGTTTTAAATAAAACATATCTATCAAGCAACTTTTAAAGAAAACCAAGAAAAATACTAAATAATTTTAATTACCGGTATCCATTTTTGTGTGTAAGTGTAATAACTAAGTTGAATAGCTGTCATTTCCAGATGGAACTAAATCAACTCTTGTTATACATTGTGACATATCCCTGAATTTTTTTTGGTTCCGATTCTAACATTTTGCTAATATTTGAAAACAGGTAAACTAAGCATCCTATTAATTTTTGAAAGATAAAAAATAAAAGTGTCCCTGAGGCTAAGCTGTGCACCCAATTTCAGCTCTGAAAAGTTCATCTGTTAAATAGCATTTGATGGTGATAGCCAAACCAAAAATTTATGAATAGTTTATATAAACATCACCCATTTGAAGCTAATATAAAGCTGGTCGTAGACCAGAAGTCTTATCATTTTAAAAACTTGTTCAAAGATATGAACATAATCTTTTTTCAAATAGGATGCCACATATATAAAGATATTGTTATTTTAAAAGGTACTTGGCATTTAGATTAATTAAGTACCCCAAAGAAGCAAGCATTTGAGACCCACTTACCGAGAAGGTGATCTCACACGACCTGTATTTCTTTTCATCCATTTTAAATTCATGAACAAAACCGTGCATCAATGCCTGAATCAAAATGTATAAATTTGTTATTTACTAAGACATTTTAATAATACTTTATCTAATGTAAGGAATGCTACTCAACAAGTTCAAATTTTTAAATCATTTTATTTTTATCTCAATGTAAGCAGCAGATTATTTAATAGAAATAGTCTATATCAGTGGTCGGCAAACTCATTAGTCAAAAGAGCCAAAATCAGCAGCAGGACGATTAAAAAATTTTTGAGAGCCAAATTTATTTTCAAGAACCATGTTTTTCAGAGTCAAAACCAATTTGTGGCCCACTGGCCGAGCCGCACTCAGGTCGCTAAAGTACTGCATGCGGCGAGCGGCGGTTTGCCGACCACTGGTCTATGGTAAAGAAAGTTACACATATTTCTGTTGTGATATTGTGTTAGTCAATTTTTTTTGTTGGGATACCGTGTCAATCATTCGAAAAATGTGCCACACTTTTTTAAAACATAGCACTTACTTGAGTGACCAAGTCATTGCCTTCTTTGGTGACCAAGTCATTGGCTTCTTTTGTCATCTCTTTCTTACTGGCCTTTTCCACATCACTGTTGTTTGAAGCATCCTCATCGCTCTCGCTGCTTTCCTTATCACTTTCACCACTGTCATTGTCTTGATAGGAAAATTAAAAGTTACAAAGCCAGTGGCACGTGCTCTCTAAGTAACTATAGGGGATTTTATTCTTCGAATGTTGCACAATAATTTTTTTGGTATGAAAAACAGATTTGGTTTGCAATGATCAATACATAAAGGAAATTAAAAATGTTTAAAAATCATTTTTTTTACTATGATATGTACAGTAAAACTGAAAACTGAAAAGCCTAACATCATCAAGAAGTAAACATCCTGAAGACAAGAGAGAAAAACAATGCATTGCCTTACCTTCAATTTGTACTTCCTTCTGCTCCTCTTCCTCGCCTTCATACCCTTGCGTATCCTGCTGCCTCAGTTGCTCTTTCACAGCAGTGGCATCTCCATCGTTTGCATCTATGTCCAGGTCTTCATCAGCGTTGATAGTTTTAGCATTCCCGTCCACTTTGTTTTCAGCCCCCTCCCCTTCCTTATCGGCTGTACGCCGCAGTCGACCACTGGATAGCAAACTGCAAAACACAACAATCAAAATGATTTAGTGAAAACTTTAAGCTCTTCATCTGTGACTCACAGGATGTCTTCAACAATTTCTTGGGAAGCAAGTTATTATTTAATTCATTGTTTCTACACAGAAGAGGGTTTCCTGCATCACCATTGCAGATTGCCTTGTTGCATTGTAGCCAGTGACAGCTGCCAGGACGAGACTTTCTCAACTTTATTTTCACTGTGAACAGAAACTCAAAATAACCGTGGTCCTGAAGGCCAACTACAGTTGAGTTACTGTTGGGGTGATAATTCCTGTGCAACTGCAGGGTCAATTCCACCCACCAGACTGTTTCAAATGGCCTGGATCTTGGTAATTATGCATTTCAACCTTCTTTTGCAGATATTTATTTTAAGTGAATTAATTTCTTGAAAAGTTACATGCATGAGTTTGTTTGGGGTCGTTCGCAAATTATGACATGCTCCGGGGGTTGGCGGGGGGTTTGGTGATGTCACAAAATAAAAAAAAAATAAAAATCTAAAATTTTCTAACTTTGAAAAATCTTTCCATCATTTAAGTTGGGTGTCGAGAACTTATCACATTTATTATTATTATTATTAGTGGGGATTAGTGGTTTATATAGCACGGTACCCCAGCCTGGGGGTAAGCTGTGTCGACACATGAATTATGGGGAAAATTATCAAGGGATACTTACGAGGCTCTCTCTAAAATTGTGTTTTCCTTGGTGACGTTGTTGTCTACCATTACTACAAAGTGTTTGACAACAAACTTCATGATGGTCTTGGGCGTGAGATTTGTGAATTCCTTGTAGTTTCGATGTGGCAGAAATTTTATTCTGGCCTCAAACATCTTTGAGTTGCCCCTAAATAAATAAAATAAAACACAAGGAAAGGAGAAAAGATTTAAATTTGAGTATGTGTAAAAAAAACAACACAATATCACAGAATCCTATAATGAATAAGAAAGGCTTTAGGATAAATTTTCAGTATAAGCCAATTGTTTATATTTACTACATTAGAAATCAAATGTAAAAAAAATATGAGAAGACTGTCGAAGAAAGGAACAAGGCACAAATGACCATGATACAAAAAGGAAACCAGAAAGGTTAGACAAACATATAATGAAGCCAGAAGGAAAGCCACAAAAATGTGTAAGAAGAAATAATGGGAATGGAAAAAAGCTTAACTAAAAGAAATAGAAGACTTATCAAGAGAGGGAAATACCAGAGTAATGTACATGAAGATAAAAGACAAAAATAATGGATACCAAGCCAGGCCTCAAATGTGTAAGAGCCATGGGCTGAATATTGAGGGCATACTAAATGCAGAAAATGGACAAGATGAATATTATCAACCACCAAATGGAGGACCAGACCATTCAATAAACTCCTCAACTTTGGAAGAAATGTCAGGAGTAATCAATTCTATGAAAAACCACAATGCCCCTGGAGAAGACCTCACCACAACAGAACTCATTAAATATGGAGGAAGAGCACTACACACTCAAGACACAACTAAAATTTAAAACTAAAATTTGGCAAGAAGTGAAAATTCTAACAGAATGAGAAACAACACTAATAACCAAAATAATAATACAAGAAAATTTCTAACTTCAATACACAAACTAGAGATGAATTTCCTTATTGAATGTTACATACAAAATACTGACAAAACTAAAAGACTACAACCATACACTGAACAAATACTAAGTGAGTACCAATGTAGATTCAGACAAAACAGATCAATGGCTGATCAGATTTTCACCGTTAGATGCCTATTAGAGAAATGTTACGAATATTATATCCCAAATCACTAACTCTATGTGGACTATAAGATGGCCTATGTCAGCATCAAAAGAAACTATGTATATGAGACTCTGCAGGAGTTTGGCATACCCAACAAATTGACAAGACTGTTACATGTAACATTAAACAACCCAAAAAGCAAAATCAAGGTTCAGGGAGAAAATTCAAGGGAATTTCAGATTAGATAAGGAGAGTCACTGTCTTGTATGCTATTTAACATAATGTTAGAGAGAGTTATAAGAAACATACATATTGAACTCTTAGGCACAATAACAGGCTACTTTCTGAGAGAAACCCAAGACCCACAACCAATGGGCACTCTCTACAATCAACCCTTTCAGTATCTTGCATATGATGATGACACAGCACTGTTTGGTAAAAGTAGTAAAGATATATCAAAAGCCTTTATTGAATTAGCAGACGTGTCACTACAAGCAGGACTGGAAGTTAAGAAAAGAGAAGAAAAGACAGATGAAGCCATTAAAATTAGAAACCACACTTTTGAAAAAGTAAATTAATTCAAATATCTAGCATCTTTATTAAATAAAAGAAATGAATTAACAAAAGAAAGAAAAAGAAAGCATATTTGCCAGAAACAGGGCATACTTTAGTAGTCAGAAAATACTCAAAAGTAAAAATATGACAAGAAAAAGAAAGAAAACTATATATAAAACTGTATTCAGACCAGTTGTAACATGCGCAAATGAAACTTGGACCCTAACGAAAATGGCAGAAAAACTATTAAACACATAGGAAAGAAAAGTTCTCCGGAAAATATATGGATCAACAAAGGATGAATATGGATGGAGAATACGCACAACCAGGTATTGTATAGACTATATCAGGATCCCACGCTAGTAGCAGAAATAAAAACAAGGCTGGATACTTAGAAAGGATGCTAAATGACAGAGGAGTGAAGAGGGTGCACCACCAAAGCCCCAGAGGTAAAAGGGCTCAAAGGCAGACCTTGGCTTTGGACAGTGTGGAAAAAGATCTACAGCAGCTGGGAATCCAAGCATGGAAAAGCATCAGTTAGGTCTGAGTGGAAGGAAGTGGTGAAGCAGGCCAAAGCCCTCCCTATATGGATTGTAGTGCCACAGGGATGGATGGGTGAAAAAACTATATTTAATAGCATTTGCATATTTGATCAAATGTTCAGTTACACTTAAATAATCAAGCCTAACATTTTTTGCTAGATTTGTAATAACTTTATAATTTTTTTTGTTGTTTTCACACTTATTAGTTATTAGTTGTGTATTCACTTACAAATTAGATCCGTTATTTGAGCACGTGGAATAAATCTTCACCTTGACATGCTCTACAACCTACAGTTGGGAATAGACCAGAGATCACTATTTCAAACATTTGTGGGTTAAACTCATCGGGCGATTCCAAATAGCCAAACATTTTAATTGCTTATAATAAGTTACCCAAGAATTGTTTTGTACTTCTTTGACAGCTGAGACAAGGTCCACAGTGAGAGTTACAAAACAACTAGCCATATATATTAATTTTTTTTAAATTCAAAACAATCAAATCCTTCAAATCTGCCTACCCTATCCATGGTTATTTTATTTAAGTGCCTGTACAGGCGTTCAGCCTTGACTCTGTTATCTGGACCGGGTTGAACAGGAATGTCCATGGAGGGCGTTTTGATCCGTGCACTGGCCGTCATTAAAATTTCTCGCAATCGAGGTATACCAAGGGTCACGTTCATTTCACCACGACCGGCAAAGTGAAAGGTGTTGAGCGTCATCTGTGTTGATGGCTCACCAATGGACTAGAAGACAAAGTTCGATGATTTAAAGGGAGTGAATGCAAATAACACTGACATGCTTTCCACTTTGAAACATCAATACAATAAAAGCAAAGGGATTATTTATTTCACAGTAAAGTCAAATAAATTTATTTTTAATTATCCTGTAAGTGATAAGACTTTACATACACAAATTGACAATACGAATAAAATATAAAGTAACATATAAGTTAGTAAATATATATTATATAAAAAAAAAATATATAGGATGAAATATAGTGAAGACTTCAATTGTCAACAGTATTCTTTTAATTTTTATAATACTTCAAGTGGCTCTCTTTAACTAATAATTTATAATAAATCTTATTTCAACATTTTTAAAAAAAATGTTATTCTATGTTTTAAAACAAGTTAAGATGCTTTAAATTAACTTTTTCCTATTATTTGTCTAAAAATGAACAACCCTTTGGTCTTACCTGTGCACACACTAAGCCAACTGCTTCACCCGGGTCAGCTAAGGCCTGGACCAATTTTTTATTCATAGCTGATTTGAAAGCTTCTGGGTTTAGATTTAGTGAAAGTTGTGATGCTATCTAGATATAAACACAGAAGGATTTCAATCAGTAAAAAAAAAATATTCTACTTCTACACTTTAATTCTAATAAAAACAAAGGGTACATTTTTTAATTATTTTTTTTTTGGAACACAAGTTATAAAAAATTGTATTCTAAATTAGCAAGGAATTTTAGAAAAGATATGGGCTATAATAAGTTTTTATTGTTGCACTGTCCTTAACAAAACTTTCATAAATATTTTGTATTCTTTGTATTTTCAAATGCTGCCATTGGAAATAGCCTTTAATGCAACAGCCCTGATGTGAAGATTTACTTCAAAAAACAAAATTTATGAATATGGTTAGTAGAGTTGAAATTTTTAATAAGTATTTTTTCAAGTATATTTTTTCTTATTGATGTATCAAGGTGTGGGCAAAACAGGTGCCATGATCTAATCCTTTTGTTTCTGCAGACCCCTTGCTTACCTGATGAAAACTTTTCTTACAGTACACATTGAGCAGGTGCCTGAATTTCTCCCCCATGACATCAGGTTGAGAGTGGGGTTGATACTTGGCCATGACAGGATCAGGACATCCAATTTTGGGGGACAGCCTGAAATCAAGAGAAACAACATTTCATGATCACAAAAATTGTAGCACACACACACATAACATTCAATGATAAGAATTAACATTCTTAACAATAATAAAACCAACATAAAAATTTTGCATTATCATTATTTGTTTTAAAATCCAACTTTAACATGCCTTATGTTTTTGCCACCACTTTGCTTCTTGATAACAATTAACATTTCAATAAAACAAAAAAGTTTAGAAAAAAAACACAATTAAACTATCTTGTGCACTCAAGAATCTGAGCTTAGCTAGAGATGTCATCAATGTGGGATAAGCTTCTGAGCCTAGCTACAGCTGCCATCAATGACAGGACACTATTTGAACACATTGTGCACATCAGAAATGTTTACCTCTGCCTCTCTTCCTCATCCATTTCCTCCCAGAGTTTACAAAGTTTCTTGGCTGCCACAGATCTCCCAGAGTATTTGCCTTTGGTCACTATTTTAACCTGGTTTGATTCAGAAGGTTCTTGTTCCTTACAAAACTGTATGAACCCACTGTTTCTGTTATGCCAGTCGCCATGTTCAGTGCTGTTAGCTCGCCACTTGCTGATCTGTTGCAGACAAGGTTTTAATACTTTATTGGCATGCATTTTTTAAGTTAGACTATAAATATTCATTGTTAACCCCTCTTTATTTTAGATTGAGTTTGACTCAGCCTCTTACCCTCCAACAGATGTTTGCACAAGATCCTAAAAATTATAAGTTTTGAAACGATTCCAAATGGGATAATACAGAAGATCAGGAAGGGATTCTGTAGAGTGGGAAATATAGAGAAGAAAATGGAGATTGAGTGGCCACACACCTTGGAAACCAAAGTCCAATATAACTAACCAGTCTCTGTCGTAGAATCTATAGAAAGAGAGAATTATCACCGAACACTCTCAGAAAAGACTGGCTGATAGAATGAGAGAAAAGGCAAAAAGTATAATTATGAGTTCATAATAATAGATCAAAAGAGAGATGAAAGGAAAGAATTTGTGAATGGCTCATGATGCACCGCTAGATGCAAATAGAAGAATGAATTACCCGTTTCCAATTTTTCCTAATTTCCTTCCTGTTGGCACTAGTCAGCCAGGGATCACTGGAGTTACTGAGAAGAACATGGAGGTTCTCTGTGAGGAATGGGAACTGTGAAGGCTGCAGGTAAGGACTTCTGACAGGCTCCAGACCATCTTCACCATAATAAAACTGGAGAAAGTAAAACAATAAGTTGGAGCTACGGTATGTTGGCATTAACATTAACCATGTATGGTTAATGGGATTAGTCAGGTTGCATAATGGACTGGACAAGAGCTAAAGCTTTACATGTTTCAAATGGCAGGTCACTCCATTTTCATTGAACACATAAACCTAAGGATGAAAACATTGATTAATTCACTCAGCAGTCCTAACGTGTTTATTTTAAAGTTGTGACAATTTATTGCAATCGTTTGTATGGTTCCACCACCCTAAAAAAATGGCAGCGTTAAAGACATGTGCTTCAAGAGTTTTTAATGAAATCATGACACTTCACAACCGAGACAGCTAATACAATTTCCCAAATTAAGTTTTTCATTTGATGGGCTGGCTAAAATGTTTCGTATACAAAAGGTGTGACGGTTAAAATTTTATTTTTAAAAACCTGATAGTTGTTAATAAAATAAAGTTGCAAAAGTATGAAACCTCCTTCCTTTTTTTATGAGATAGTGAAACGAGGTATGTGGAAGCTTGAAATAAGGTAACAGGACAAAAAACAAGGACGTTTCGGCATAAAGCCTTCCTCAGCCAACAATAGAAATGAAAATATAACAAAGAAAAGAACACAGTAGACAACTCCAATTTATTCCTTTTTTACCTGAACAAGTCCTCCATCGTTGTCTCGCACTGTTAAATCATAATTGACCATTAAACCCTCCAAATGTTTAACCAGACATCTCTGCAAGTAACCACTACGACTGGTCTTCACGGCTGTATCAATAAGACCCTAATGGAAGGCAATCATAAGTTTATAATTAGATACTATTGGAGGACATGAGAGGCCATATAGTAGGGTTGGACTAAGCAAAGTTTTTTTGTTTTTTTTTGTTCTGTTTTTTTTAATTTAAAAAATCCAAACAATAAAGATGACGCATTACTAAAGACATAACAGTGAACATTTCATCAGTTAAAATTTTTTAAATGCATTGCAGCTCATCATTGATTTACTTTAATACCATTGGTATGGACTATTGGCCTATTCATAATAAGGCTATTCATTAAGGACATCAGAACAATTTAAAAAGTAACAAGAGATCATTTTTAAACTAATTTTTTTTATTGTTAGATAAACATACACTATTTGAAGAAGCAGGGAACTTTACGATTTCCAAATTTTGTCATTCCCTGTCATCAAATCAAATAATGCTTAAGCTGGCTTTACATGTTTTTAACTCTACTCAATGCTATTTTGTTTGAAGGCTTTTATTAGATATTTTTATGTATCACTTATCAACAAGGCACTGGCCGTTTTGCCCCAGTACCACTGTGTGTTGTTTACTGACCTCTCTACCAGCCATACAATGAAAGAAGTATTCCTGCGGTCTGATCCCTGTCAAGAAACGCCCTGTTACAAAGCCCCCAGCTTTTGGGGAGACATCGTAGGGCAGGAAAGAGGGGAGGGATCTCCCACTCAGCATAAGCGGAGGACGACGACCTTCCAATTCTATTTGACCCAGCAGACATGAGATCTGCATGCAGTTGACCTGTAAAAGGGAAGACATGGCGTCACAATGTTAGTGTGGCGTGTGAGCAGACCGGGGGGGGGGGGGTGGGGGTATTTTGTTTCATGCAGCCTGGGCCAATCATGTTATTTAACTTTTAGCTTGGGAAAAAATAAAGATATGATTTCCCGCTTTTTAAAAATTAAAAGGGAAGACATGGCGTCACAATGTTAGTGTGGCGTGTGAGCAGACCGGGGGGGGGGGGTTGGTGTATTTTGTTTCATGCAGCCTGTGCCAATCATGTTATTTAACTTATAGCTTGGGAAAAAATAAAGATATGATGTCCAGCTTTTTAAAAAAATAATGCACTATTTCATAATCCCTTAATTTTCTCTACATTATTACACAGTTCATGTTAGGTTTGAATATTGTGCGTTAATACCGATCTTCCATCGAGCACCTCCCCTAATGGCGGATAGGGGAAAGCCCACCAGATATGGCAGTACTGGGGAAATAAAATACAAGGGGCTGACCAAAATCAGAACCAACTTCCTTGTAGGAAGTAGAGGATTCCACATGGACTAGGTAAACTTATACTAAAACAAAGGCAATTACAAGAGAGCTGTAAGGGACAGCCCCCCAAGATGGTTGTGATACTAAACGAGATGGATAGATGATGTGGAAAACGATCTACATGATACTAAATGAGATAGATAGACAATGTTGAAAAAGATCTACAGCAGCTCGGAATCCAAGCATGGAAAAGAAAAGTATCAGTTAGGTCAGAGTGGAAGGAAGTGGTGAGACAGGCCAAAGCCCTATATGGGCTGTAGCGCCACAGGGATAGTTATATTTAAATCAAGGGACTAATGTTTTGTAATCAAAAAAAACTATACAACTTCACAATTGTTTCTTGAAATAAAATAAGTAGAAATCAAGCTGATTAACTGACTCACAGGTGAACCTTTGGCTCCAGATTGTACCATGAGTTGGAGGCTGTTCTCAGGAAATCCTTTCTCAAGTGTGCTTGGCATTATTGACCTGTGAGCAGAAACATATTACCAGTTTATTGCCTGCCATTGTTTAAGTTGCTTTTCCAATAATTCTCACAAGTCAAGCTACATTCGAGACAATAAAATAAGTAAAAAAATTTTAGGTCTTGTGAAAATAGGACGAAGTGGTGCTCAAAATCTATCTTATGACTCCAGAACTTGGCCCCTGGCAATGATTTTCCCCCACTTATAAAATCTGAACATATTTGAATTTTCTGATAGCAAATATTTTGAAATTGTTTTCCCTCTGTTGTTACCCATAAAATGTACATTCATAAATACTGAACTAACATCCCCTTTTCTCACTTTGCAATATCGTCTTGCACTCTGTCTGTCTCCCCCTTCATGCACATATCAAGTTCTGCCATCTTTAGTCCATCCTTATCAAAGTGGGCCTTCTTAAGTTCCAGCAGTAGATCCAAGTCGTCTGTTTGTGGACTCAAGCCGAATGCTTTCATGGCGGCCTCCTTACCCAAGTTTTGGGACTTTTTAATCAAAGACTTCCTTCGCCTGTTTCCCTGTAATTAACGACCCAATAACGGTTAAGAGTGCAAAATTAAAAAAGTGAAAAATATAATCTCGCCTTTCAACATTATTGACTAACTTGGTAGGGTATAATATAAATAACTTATGTGAGAGGACTAAAGTTTGACAGGAGAGGGTACTGGGATGTGACTAATTAGTGTTTAAAGATTCATATTCAAAGTTGTTGAATAGTACTACTGGCTCTCTTATTCAGATATCAATGAATATTCAAAGAGGAACAGCCATGGCAATAAACAATCAACATAAAAATTACATCCTACCTTTTTCTGGACTAAGATATCACCAACACCCATCGAGAATCCTGACATTTGAAGGTAGGAAGTAAACAAACGTCCCAAGTAGGTAAGCAGCTTGCCTGCTACCTCCCCTCCGTAGAGCTGAGAAATCAAACGATCACTTAAGTATAACATTATGGAAGCCAATCAGTTTTATTTATCATTCAACAGCCTGGTATCTCAATGCCTAGGTCTTGACCTAACACTGTAACCCCAGTAACAACACAACCCCAGAAGCCACAGCAGATAGTGTCTAGATCAGTGCATCCTTATGTAATCATCAGAATAGTGGTGGAGGCTCATAACTTTGACATAATAAGATTACTGACCTGTGAGTTAACACAGTAGTAATACCACACAACAAAGTAGTAATACCACACAACACAGTAGTAATACCACACAACACAGGTATTTGAATTCAATCTCCCAATTTTGTCTCATCATGTGCACTGCATAAACATGGTCTTCTTGTTACAGATTTCGCTTTTTGACATTATTAGTACTCACCTCGTAACAGCCGTGCACCAGCCCATAGCTAGATGGACCGTAATGTGCTTTGTCCAAAACACCCTGGAGAAGTTCTCCGTGTCGGATAATCACAGTGCTCTCCCCTAGTGTTTCTGATTCTAAACCTGCCATATGTAAGGGCAGAGAAGCTGAGTTGTGTCTGTCTACCCAAGGGGTCCAACTCTAAAACAAATATCAAAGACAAAAATGTCTGAACAATTTTGCACATGTATCTTTGGTAAGATTAGGAAGATAATTAAATTAAACTAGTATAAAAATACACTTTAATAATAAATGTGATATAATGTGAACATGAGAAAGATAAATAAGAACATTATGGTTGGAGAGGGGGGGGGGGAATAATACAGATAACAACCTATTATAAAATGAAATTACTAAAAAATCCTGAACTTAACAAATCAACGGGAAAAGGAAAAAAAATAATCTAATTTCACCTTCTCTGGAATCTTAGCTTTGCCTTTCAAATTGATAAGTCCTTTTCCTTTTGGGATGATATTCAACAAGATAGTGCTGATAACCTATAACAAGTGTTTAATTAAACATCTATGAATAAAATTTAAGGCTACATTTTACGTGAAGATATAAATGAAGTTTCAAATCATAACAAAGCTTGTATTATGGTTCTGAACTTGAAAACAAGAAACGTTACATGCATCAAGAGATACCCAACAAATTTTCAGATATTCCCCAGCTTATAGGACTTGTATGTTGCATTATGTTCATTGAGAGGAAATAATACATTTTTTAAATGCTTATCAATTAGTACCCAAAACCTAAATTCATTGAGTTGATATTTGTAAATCTAGCAACACTCACTTTTACTGGAACATTTTTAGACGGTTTAAAACTGCGCCAGTCAACCAGTTTTTTTAAACCTATAATTTCCTTTTAACAACTATCTTGGAAATCAATGCAGAATCCATTTATCTCACCTGCTTGCCAGACCACAAGACATCGGGTCTGATGATGGTGGGGGGCAACAGATCAATCTTCTCTCTCCAGTCATTCATAGCACTCCACACCAGTCCACAATAGTCTCGCCTATGCAATAATAGAGTTCAAATAGCCAAAGTTGTTGAAAGAAAAACAACGATTATCAAAACTTTCATCTATTTATTTAATGTTACCATAATTACCTTGAAAAAAATCTGCCCCTTATCGTCAAGGCAACACCTGAAACCATGTGATCTTGAATTAAACCAGCCAATGGTGTGCTGTCCTTTGGAACTAAGTAGTTATAATCTGTCAGAGCTGAAAAACAATCAGGATTTTAAATTTTACAATTTTCTTTTGAGAAATAATGAGAAAATTTAAAGAGACTAAATAAAACATTCTAAAAATATACATTTCCAATAAAATTATATCTAAGCTGTGTTTCAATAAAAATGATGTTAGTTCAGCTATACAAGAAAGGGAATGAACTTGGAATATCAGATACACTGTATTATAAACATATAAGCCAGGCAAGTTTTGCAAGTTATGTCTGGTGTTCGAAAAAAATGAAGAAGATTAAATGCAGCATAGTAAAAAATTTAAAAAATTAGACGTTTTGCATGGCCACAGAAGAGAGCTTTGAAACCCTTTCAAAGTATAAAGTTATAGCAGCTTGGCACTGCAACACACAGCCTATACTAAATATCACTAAGGGAAAAAGCCTTGGGAACTGGTTTTCTACCTAAATAGGAAGCCTCTGCTCTGCTGAGCTCACACTGAGGAAAATGAGCATTCATTTCATCACCATCAAAGTCAGCATTGTAGGCCTTGCAATTGGAGTAGTGCATCCTTAATGTTTTTATTGCAGGGAGAACTCGAGCCTGAGAACAAAATAAATCTCAGATAAATATGAATAGAGATGTTCACATTACACTCTTTACCTAGTTTGGATAATTTAAAGGAAATTTAAAATAAAGAAGACAGTAATATAGAGTCAGTAAACAATCATCAGCAGTGAATTTTGCAGCCCAGCAAAATAATTTGTGTAAGCAATCATATTTTCTCGTTTGTTAAAATAAAACGCCTTAGCTGCCACTTAAAAATGTTTAATTGACAAAAATCAGGACACATTTTTCTCCATTATTATTTAACTTTGTATACAAATGAATGTCTCACCTTGTGTGCTTGCATACTGGGTCTATGTAAAGTGGGCTGTCGGTTAAGCAGTAAAAGGTCACCATTGATAAGATGGCGGCATACCTAAACATGGAAATATGAAAATTTGTTAAAACTGACTTTAATGCTAGAAGTTTGAGAGAATTATGATCATCACTACAAACAAGTAATCTGGTTTGTTCATTTCAATCGCTAGAGAAGACTAATAAAACAAATAATAATAATAATAATAAAGTTCATTTCAAAAACACGCTTCATCCCCAAAGGCTCGAAGCGCGGTACAAAGTCAACAAAAAACCAATCTATAATTTACCACATTTAAAACAAACGCAACACTACAAAAACTAATTACAAGCATACAATGTCAAAGTCTTTCTAGCCATTTCAACCATAAGCAACACAGCCATTATGCATTAACTGGAAAATAAGGTAGACAATCATCCCAGAAAGTGTTTGCGAAATAGATGTGTCTTTAAATCGGTTTTAAAGGACTCCAGTGTCTGGTTGTTTCTGAGATCGACAGGAAGGGCGTTCCAAATTGTTGGACCAGCAAATGTGAAAGTGCGCTTTCCATAAGTCTCAAGGCAAACACGTGGTGTCGAGAGTTTGCCACTATCGGATGAGCGGAGCTCTCTAGTGGGTACATAAGGCGTCAGCAGCTCTTTCAGATAGGACGGCGCCAGGTCATGTAAGAAGCGGTAGCACAAAGTTGTGATTTTGTACTCTATGCGAGCACGCACCGGCAGCTAGTGCAACTCTCTCAGACGTGTTTTTGCATGGTCGAACTTGCATTTGCAGAGAATAATGCGAGCCGCATTATTCTGTGCTATTTGAATTTTATCCAGGAGGGTAGCTGGAAGACCCACCATGAGAGCATTGCAATAGTCCATGTGTGATAGCACAAATGCAGAACATATGGATATCATATGTAAAATTTTAAAATAAATTTATGTTACTGCCATTTGAAACATTGAAAAGGTTAAATAAAAATCTGTTACCAAAACATCCTTTTGACAGGTAGCCGCTTTAAAAAAGAAGAATGAGAATGATAAGCTAACCGTTTTTGACCCAGCAACTTTTTGGTCTGGCACAAGAAGCTGCTTGGCTATGGCCTCTCTCTGACTGGCATTTGCTGGATTCAGTTTGGTCACAGTACCATCTTCATTGATAACACTCACAGCACTAGGAGCACACAAAAAAGACTATTTATTTATTTTTTTTATACAATAAGTTGGCAGTTGTGACACAGATAAAATTTTATTTCAAAGCTACACCTTAAACATTTCTATGTTATTTTCAGGTGGTAATAAATCACTTAAACCCTTCTTTTTTTATTTATTTAATGTTCATTTTTCACTGAAGTATTTTTTTATATTTGCCATGTATGTGTTTAAGCTTCCAGTTAACAACACGATGATTGACACCTAAGCTTACAACTAAATGATTCAATATTATGGTAATCTTGACGATATATACAAAATTTAATTATAACAGTCAATGGGGGAGAGAAAAACAACACTTGGACAGTGACTGTATTCACCACCTAATGTAAGAAAATTATGTCTTATCTTATTATTTTGTTATGTTTTCCATGGTTCCAGGAAAATATTTTACTGTTTAAAACTGGGAATATTTTCTATGATCATCATTAAAATGTCCCTTTGCAGTAAATTAAGTTCCTAAAGCTCTTGCTGACCCGGGATAGATTAAAGGTCCATTGATGACCATCTGTCGCAGCTGGTGGACATTCCAGGGGGTGACTCGTTGAGGAAAGGTAAGCTTAGAAGCAAACACCATGGGCACTCCTATTTCGTTGGTGGCTATGTACGGATCAGGAGAGATTACCGAACGAGCTGCATAGTTGACTCGCTTTCCCATCATGTGCATCCTTAAAAGGCCTTCTTTCTTTTCAAGAAGCTGGTAGAGAATAGTTCAGATGTTTCTTTTTCATGTACATGCTAACACTTCATTGTATTTAAAGAATAAAAGGAGATTTTTACAAAGCTGAATGGTTTAAACTAATATATAAATTTTTTCTGTTTTAAATTACTGTATTTTAAAGTTGACACGTCTAAGAAAAAGTTATTGCTCATCTCAAGCTCAATTTTTTTGCTAAGTAAATTAAAAATGATACCTATTTTTTCAACTAAGGAAACAAATAATTTTTTTTAATAACAAAATGAGTTCAGAGCATTAGCTTATTTAGGGAAACATTTTCAATGTAAGTGACCGAGATAAGGAGCACACTTGTGAGTATCAATGAAATCATTGACCATATCCTGCTTAGCAATTTAGTTTCTTTATATTAGTTTCAAATAGCTAAAAAATAAAAAATTATTATGTAAAATAAGACCACAAAGATAAAACCCGACTGACCTGCCTGACACCAATACAGGAGTCCTGTGTCAGCTTGTCCAGTTCATTATCCAGTACAATGTTAACCCTGGACTGAAGTCGCAACCAAGAAGCCATTATCTTCTGTACATGAACTGTCATGTTCTCATTGGTATCTTGAACTGTCAACCCCTAAAGATTCAGAGATTTAAAACACTGAGTTACATACAGAAGCAAAGAAAGCTTTTACAAAAGAAATTGGTGTAGAGATTAGTTAACTTGTATTTTTTTTTTTTCCAAAGATATTTTAATCGAGCATAGATAAATGTTAAGATAAACAAATGAACTATATTATTTAGTTATTTAATGTCTACAAAATGGACTTAATCTAAACTTTCTGCGTGGTTTGCAATGAATTTATTTACCACATAAATTTAATCTTTCTTTTTTTTAAATTAAATGCACTGGTATTTTCAGTGGCCATATTTTTATGGGGATGTTTATTTATCAAACAAATGAAAAGATAATTTTTATTCGTCAACAGCTATAGTCTAGATTAAGTGGCTACAAACCACACAAATTTTCACGTCTGCAGACTTTAACAATGCAAGTAACATGTCATCCTATTTATCAAATGGTAATATATATGTGTTTCTTAAACAGCCATATTTTTTTAGCATCCTGTTGTTGTAGGGTTATTTAGGGATCAGTAGAGTTCTAAGCAGCTACTCATTTTTTTTAAAAATGATCACCTGAACATTGCCATCAAGAACATTCTCTATCCTCTTGCTGTAAGTTTGTAACAGATCCTTCAATGTAACACACTCCCTTAGAACATTGGACAAGTTGGCAGTCTGGGGGTGTTCATACTTTCGTTCTTTCATTATGCTCAGCTGAGAAGAAAAGGGCGAAATGTTGATATCACAAATAGTGAATGCAAATATAGTTGAAATTGTTTTTTTTAATTATATTCATAACATTGTAAAAATAACAAACTGATGTTCTCTTTGCATCAGTTTATTAATTTTCATTGCATTTAATTAACATAGTCATTAGTTGATTTAAATTTGTTATAACTTATTTCTATTTTACCAAGATATTTTTAATGATTTTTCTTTTAATGTGCACATATAAAAGCAAGTTTTTATTGTTCTTAAAAATAATGGTTTGATTTTTATTATCACGCTGACACAATTTTGTAATAGGATGATTCAATAACTCACATATTCTTTGAAAACTATTAGTAAAAAATATACATTAAGTTTTAATTGAATTTTTTTAAAAATCAGTTAGGAATTTTCTTTTTAATACAAAAAGAAAATAACTACTCTTCCCAATTGCTGGCTGATCCATTAACCAGTCTTTTTTTTATTTGACTCAATTGCTGAACAAGCTGATCAATAAGAAAATCCATAAGCCTTAAATTCCTTTCTGATTTTGAAAAAAATGACAGTAAATTAACAGTTTATTATTAATCATGCAGGAAAATAAGATGTTGAGACACACAGGCCTGAATCTGGATGGTGGTACTGGAATGACATCAAGGAAAAAAACATCAGTTGGCACTTCTGCACCATTCACTTTGGCCAGAAAAGGAAACAATTTTTGTAAAAACTCCTTGCCATGTTCCCAGACCTGAAATTGAAATAAATCAGAAAATCATTATTTGATAAACAAACAGTAATAAAAATGGCATGCTTCTCAATAGAGGATAACTTAATACTAAAGTGACATATATCTGAACTAGGTCCTGATTAACCTGTAATTGACAATTCTAAAAGTATTTTTTTCTTACTTTACAAGGTCAACTGTACATTATTGCTCATTTTAATGCAAGTTGGTTTAATGATATAAATTAATTTTTGAGTCTTTAGCAGGTAAAACTTCCAGGTGTGAGCACAATTACCTCCAGTACTTATAATACTTCTTACCAGTCTGACATGCTCTCTGGCCACATTTGGAGACAATATGCACCTCTTGTGTTTAGATTTAATGAAGTGATCCAGTTCTGTCTGAAGTTGAGCCTCGACTGGCACTGGGTCCAACCCGGAATCCAGTTTGTCCTGTTCTGAATTTTCATCTGCAGCTTGGCTTGTTTGCCTGTCATCCATTTCAACAGCATCATCCCCGTTGGCATCAACCTCATTTTCCTCTTGGTCTTTTTTCACCTTGGTTTTGCTTTTCAAACGTGAGAGGAAAAAAAGGAACAATTTTCAGCTTGTATTCAATCTTTAGCTACTGCCAAAACACAGACAAGATGACAGAAAAATGCTAATAAATTTGAAAAATTCCTAATATTTAGAATAGAGTGTGTCATGTTATCCCGACCGACACAGTGGCCACCAGTCTCACAAACAAGAGTGTTGTCCCCATCTACAATAGACTCATCAGCCCAGCTAAGCAGCTATTCTTGGGGAGGTGATAAACCCTGAATGAAAAAATCCTAACCACAACAGTCCAAAAACAGCATCCAGCTTGGAGTGGCGTTTAAAATACACCATTCTGACACAATGAAACATTATGGTCTTTGTAAAGCCTAATTAAAATAATAGCAATACAAATCAATGGTGGCATTTCTTTTCTCAATTTGAAACTGACACATCACATTGAAGACAAGGCGAAATCCTTACATAAACTTTCTCTGGCTAAAATGGTGTCATTAAAAGAAATATGAGTATCAAAATGTATAAGGCCACAGACTAGTAAACTTAAATTACCGAACTACTTACTGACACTTTCTTGAAATTAAATATTTTTCTTTTTAAAGAGCATGATCAAATATATTTACCAAGATTTCTTTCAAGAAATCATAAATATGTGCAGACACCATATTTTCATTGTAAGACTGTAGAAAAATTTGAGTATTCACTCTTGATAGGCTGCACAAATATTTACTGTTATTTAAGTGTTTACTGTATAACTGTATTGACAATTGTCATTCCCTTGGGTCCACTGGTTGCGTGGAGAGTGGGGATCTGCTGCATTGGGCAACAGCTGGTCTCCATAAATCACCGCCCAGGCTAAGTAGCTATATTAGCGACGTCACTTAACGTAGAGCAAGTTTGTTTCGCAAGGCAAAGAAAGTCAATAGGAGGAAGACTCAACCACTTCGCTTCGCGGCATGGAATGTGAGAACCATGTGTCCTGGATTTGAAACGGACCTTGATCAAATTGAATACGCAAGGAAGACTGCCATCATTGATAAAGAACTCGCCAGACTGAACATTGATATTGCAGGCCTTCAAGAGACCCGACTATCGGATAGTGGTACCATCAAGGAAGCCAGCTACACATTCTACTGGCATGGGAAACCCGCAGATGAACCTAGACGGCATGGTGTTGGATTTGCCGTAAAAAACAGATTATTGGCCTGTATTGAACCTCCTTCATTGGGATCGGAGAGGATTCTGCGACTGCGGATGTCATCATCTGCTGGCAAGGTCAATGTATTCAGTGTGTATGCTCCAACTCTTCATTCGACTCCAGAAGAGAAAGATTTTTTCTATGAGACCCTGGACCAAGAATTATCAAGTGTTCCCAAAACATTGTACATTCTGGGAGACTTTAATGCTAGGGTAGGAGCTGATTAATGAAAACGGACGTTTGCTGGAGCTGTGCTGCTCCCATGGTCTCTGTGTTACAAATACCTTCTTCAAATGTAAACAAATCCAAAAGGTGTCATGGCGACACCCACTTCCCGCCACTGGCACCAGCTAGACCTCGTCATTACTAGGCGCTTGGAACTAGCTAGTGTACTTCACACACGCAGCTACCATAGTGCCGACTGTGACACGGACCATTCTCTAGTGGCAAGCAAGATACGACTAATGCCCAAAAAATTGCATAATGCTAAAAAGTCGTGTCGTCCACGAATAAACATCCTCTGCTCAAACAACCCAGAAAAAACGCAGCAATTCATAAAAGTGTTGCAGGACACCCTTGCTAAAGGATCACACGATGGAACTATTGACTCTAAGTGGAGTCATTTAGGAGATGCTGTGTACGATTCAGCCATGTCCGCCTATGGTAAAAAGGAGCATAAAAATGACTAGTACGAGGCACATTGGAATGTGATGGAACCCGTAATCGAGAGGAAGAGAAGAGCCCTACTTGCCTATAGGGATGCACCTTGTGCTAGTACACTGCAGGCTCTACGAACCCCAAAAAAATTATCACAGCAGACTGCCCGCCACTGTGCCAACACTTACTGGCTAGACTTTTGCAACTTCATACAATCGGTTTCAGTCAACGGAGATGCAAGGAGCATGTACGAGGGCATCAAGAGGGAATTTGGTCCACACACGTCAAAAATAGCACCACTCAAGTGCAAAACAGATCAAATTATCAAGAATCCAAATGATCAACTCCGGCGTTGGGTAGAGCACTATCTTGAGCTATACTCTACAATGAATGTATTCACTGAGACCGCTCTGCATAATATTCCTGCCTTGTCAGTAATGAATGAACTGGATGAAGAGTCAACTTTACAGGAGCTCGAAAAGGCCATCGATTACCTTGAGAATGGAAAGGCTCCAGGGATCGACGGCATCCCAGCGGAAATCCTCAAAAATGGAAAACCTATCCTACTTCAGCCCTTACATGAGCTCCTCTGTTTGTGTTGGGAAACAGGTCACATTCCCCAGGACATGAGAGACGCCAACATTGTAAATTGTATAAAAATAAAGGGGACGTAGTGATTGCAATAACTACCGAGGTATTTCTCTCCTTAGCTTAGTTGGAAAGACTTTTGCCCGTGTTGCCCTTAAACGATTGCAGAGTCTTGCGAACCGCATCTACTCAGAGTCCCAGTGTGGCTTCAGGAGTGGGCACTCAACAATAGACATGATATTTTCGCTATGCCAAATGCAGGAGAAATGTCGCGAACAGCATATGCTTCTTTATATTGCCTTCATAGACCTGACCAAGGAATTTGACTTGGTAAGTCGAAGAGGCCTTTTCAGTATCCTGCAAAGAATAGGTGTCCCCCACGACTGCTCACAATAATACAGTCATTTCACAAAAACATGAACAGCACAGTTGCTTTCAATGGCACTGTCTCTGAGTCATTCCCAGTTAGCAGCGGAGTAAAACAGGGTTGTGTACTGGCACCAACGCTCTTTTCAATTTTCTTTTCAATGCTCCTTCAATTTGCAT
Organism: Lymnaea stagnalis; assembly: GCA_964033795.1. Taxonomy (NCBI): domain Eukaryota; kingdom Metazoa; phylum Mollusca; class Gastropoda; family Lymnaeidae; genus Lymnaea; species Lymnaea stagnalis. Next base: position 26,447 of record CAXITT010000377.1, on the reverse strand, counting down.
TCAGTGACTGTGAAAATGGAGTGTATGTCCATACAAAATCTGATGGAAGACTGTTCAATATCGCCCGCCTTCGTGCAAAGACCAAAGTAAAAAAGGTGCTGATTCGTGAACTGCTGTTCGTCTACGATGCCGCCTTAACATCTCACACAGAAGAAGGTCTGCAGGGGCTGGTTAATCGTCTATCACACGCTTGTAAAGAGTTTGGACTTTCGATTAGTCTACAGAAAACTCATGTAATGATGCAAGAAGCACCGTCTCCTCCAATCATATCTATTGAGGGTCATAATCTTTCGGTTGTTGATCATTTCACATACCTGGGATCCAATATTTCTAGTTCTCTCTCCGTTGATGAAGAGATAAATATCAGGATTGCAAAACCAGCAGCAACTATGGCTAAACTGATTAAGCGGGTGTGGAATAATCTCAATCTAACTGATAAAACAAAAATAAGTGCTTAGCACGCTCCTATATGGCAGGGAAGTGTGGACCACATATACCAGCCACGAGCGGAAACTCAACACCTTCTATCAAAGATGTCTACGTCGCATTTTGCGCATTCGTTGGCAGGACAGGGTGCCTAACGTGGAGGTTTTGGAACGTACACGTTTAGCATATTCTCCTTTCAAATAAGAGGCGCCTTCGCTGTTTAGGTCATGTACGGAGAATGAAGGAAGGACGTGTCCCAAAGATTCTGCTGCATGGAGAGTTTGCAGAAGGGACAAGACATATTGGACGACCGCGCCTGAGATTTATTGACGTTTGCAAACGAAGCATGAGGGAAGCCAATATTGAAACAAACAAATAGGAGTTCATTGCCGAACATCGCTGCAACTGGCGAACAGCTGTGTTTGAAGGAGTAAACAAGGCAGAAGATACTCGAAACGAGGCCCTTGAATCAAAAAGAACAATTCGGAAATCAAGAATTTAGCGGGATTCAATATTCTCCTGCGAGAGATGCGACCGTGAGTGCCATTCTAGGATTGGCCTAGTGAGCCACTCGTCAAAGTGTAGAACTATATAGCTACTCCATCGTCTCACGAAGACGGAAGGATGCGATACAGACTGTATAACTATATCAATCAGCCTCTGCTCCAGAGTGTAACTTGGAGTGCCAGTATTACTAAAGCTAAAAAGTCATTGAGAAGTCTTACTCAGTTTTATTTTTTGATCTCTCTTCAATCATAGTTCCAACAATGGTACGATTGTACTCGGCTTTTAAAGTACGATTCCTGGTTTGACAGTGCAGACACACAGACTTTGAGGAGGTAAATGCATTCAAGATAGTACGGACGGCAATCTGATGTAAAGTGATGACATTCTTTGATAATACATGGCCAGTTGTCTTATGACCTAGAAAATACAGGTTCAAAAAAAAAAAATTAATTGAGTTTTGTACTTTTTTTTTAAAAATTTCATTTAAGTGAAAGGAACTTATAGCAGCAAATCTGGTCTGTTATTTTACAGCAAGATTAAAGGCTTTTGGGTTACTCCTAATCTATAAAATATGAACGTGCATGTTCACCAAAAGCATGTTTTATTGAAATCCTGCACTGATGGTCATTTAATTTTTTTTGTATTTACATGAAGAAAAAAACAAAACTGAAGAATAAATTAGTCAAAAGTATATACTGTATTTATTGGCGTATAACACACACTTTTTCTCCCTGAAAATATGGGGCAAATGATGTGTGCGTGTTATACGCCAATATAATGTTAAGGAGCCATAGTACATACCGCACAACGGCGTGAAGGTGCGTGTTATACGCCAATAAATACGGTATTTCTTTTAAGATTTTTTTTTAAAAGTATTTCTTTACAATTTCAAAAAGTCATTTCATGATCCAATTTCAATGGTTGTGAATATTTTAAAAGGAGACAAAGTTATATTAACAAACTGCAATGACTCTGTCTTCAAATTAATTGCAGATCTCTAAGATCAAGAGCTGGCATTGCTAGGCTTTGAAGCATATTTAAACTTCCAATCAAAGTATCAATCAAAATTACCATGGAGGACATCTCTGACATAGTCTTGCATTTCCTGAAAAGCAACATTTTCCGATTTTTCACAGTTCAAGAATTTCTCCTCTAAATCTTGAGCTTCCACAAGTAAGCCTCTCTCCAGCAACTCCAGTTGATACGTATAGAGCTTAATATGAATAAGAGGCAATTTGATTCTGTGACAGCACATGCAGCTGCCTTTGAGTAACTGAAATAAATAAAATATGACTACTTAATTATTTTCCGTAGAGAGGTGAGTGCAATGAGCTGGAGATTGATGGTTGAAATTATATTGTTTTAGGGAAAGTTGTTGCCTTAAATGCTGACACTACTTCAGACTAATTCAAGTTAAAATACTTAGTTAACTATACACAATAGAACCAATGGCAGGAGCTAAAATCACATTCACCAGAGGAGCAAAATGTCAGCTGATTAGTGTTTTGAAAAGTCACTCATTAAAACAAATAACACGATGAAAGAAAAAAATTATTTCTACCAATATGCACAGATGGCAATAAAAGCTGAAAGCTAAGTCATCCTTCTTGGGTTTGTTCATTGGATCCACTGATTACCATTGAAGATTTTAAATTTATGTATGTTTTTTTTTGACATTGCATTCATTCTTTTATAACATATTCATAATGTACTAATCTCGTAATAATTTGGTTAGAGGGTATTTACCTTAAGAAGAACCTTAAATAAAATCGGGTTAAATAGTAGGACTGGGAGTTTGATGTGGCCAAAATGACCTGGGCAGTTTTTTTCACTCTGACCACAACTTTCGCAGCGTTCATCTCTGCGGCACGGACCTCAAAGATAAGGATATTAAAATAAGTTAAATCCAAAATGAGAAACCCTTAATGGTTAATAGCATGTACAGCCAAGTCATTATCTAAAACAAAAAACAAATTTAAAATTCTGCAGTACAACTGAATAGTTATTAATAACAAATAATTTAATTGCTAACAAGTTATCGAAATTATAAGCTTTGTAATTTATTACTTTTAATTTGGGAATATACATAATTAGAAATTAATTTTGGGCACCTCCAAGCCTTCAGAAGCCTTCTCTAATTTTTTTTTTTTTTTACCTAATGCTATATCATGTAATCCTCCTATAACAGGATTCTGCAGTACATCAAAAGTTTGTGGATTGAATATTTCTTTCACGCTCAACTGTAGAATTTCTTTGGGAATATACATAATTAGAAATTAATTTTGGGCACCTCCAAGCCTTCAGAAGCCTTCTCTAATTTTTTTTTTTTTTTTTACCTAATGCTATATCATGTAATCCTCCTATAACAGGATTCTGCAGTACATCAAAAGTTTGTGGATTGAATATTTCCTTCACGCTCAACTGTAGAATTTCTGATTTGCTGTAGAAACGAAAATCCACATTGTTCAATATCCAGTGGAATGAATCCATGTTTTCTTTGGCTATCTATTTGAGAAAAAAGAAAGGTTAAAAGATTATAATTAAAATTATTGTTTTATAATTTTTTTTTTATTGCAGAGTTTTAAAATCTCTTCAAAAGCTCAGGCCTAATTCTAAAATAAAATTTGCTAGCAACAAAATTGCAGATTTCTTAAAACCATAATTATCCTTTACCAATTGCACATGGCTTCTGAGGGAAACTCAAGACCCACAACCAACGGGCACACTCTACAACCAAACACTTCAGTATCTTGCATATGCTGATGACATAGCACTTCTAGGGAAAAGTATAAAAGACATATCAAAATCCTTTATTGAATTAGACGACGCATCTCTACAAGCAGGGCTGGAAGTTAACAACCAAAAAACAAAATACATGACCATGATAAGAGAGGAACAAACAGATGAAACAATTAAAATTAGAAACCACACTTTTGAAAAAGTAAATCAATTTAAATACCTAGGATCCTTGTAATGTTAAATGAAAGAAACGAATTACTAACAGAAATAAAAGAAAGAATATCAGCCGGAGCAGGGCATACTTCAGTAGTCAGAAAATACTCAAAAGTAAAAACATTACAAGAGAAACAAAGAAAACTATTTATAAAACTGTGATCAGACCAGTTGCAACATATGCAAGTGAAACTTGGACCCTAACAAAAACAGCAGAAAACCTATTAAACACATGGGAGAGGAAAATTCTCAGGAAAATATATGGGCCAACAAAGGATGAATATGGATGGAGAATACGAACCAACCAGGAATTATACAGTCTATATCAGGATCCCACGATAGTGGCAGAAATAAAAAGAGGCAGGCTACGCTGGGCAGGACACCTAGAGATAATGCCAAAATGACAGAGGAACGAAGAGGGTACAACACCAACACCCCAGAGGAAAAAGGCTCAAAGGCAGACCTAGGCTTAGGTGGATAGATGATGTAAATGTAGAAAAAGATCTACAGCAGCTGAAAGTCCAAGCATGGAAAAGAAAGGCATTAGTTAGGTCTGAGTGGAAGGAAGCTGTAGCGCCACAGGGATGGATGGCTCATTGTCATTATGATTGCACATGGCCCTCATGGCACATACTTGTTTTTTTTTTTGTCTGCTGAAGAAAGTGAAGGCATTTAACGGAAACGTCCTTTTAAGTTATTTTCACTTTTAATTGTTCTTTCTCTCACCTAAGTTGGCCTTAGCTAAACTCAGATATTTATATCATGAATCATAATAATCATATTATACCATGACCATATTTATTATTAAATCTTCTATTAATCTATTTCTCAGTTCTGATTTCAGTTTCAGGCCGGCTTTAACTATAACTATAATTTATAATAATAATAAAATAATGTTTAAATAAATATGTTATAGATTAGATATCTATAAATAAATATTAGATCCCCTATGTTTGGAGAAAATTACATATCTCTCTTACTTAAGTTTTCACTATTTTTTCTTTGCTAGTTTTCTCCATGTGTACATTCGTCCAGTAGCATAATGGTATAGTTGTGTATACTCTTTTGGATTCGGAGTTTAGTTTTAACTAAAAACAAATTTCGGTAAATTTCGGAAGCTCAGTTTTCCGTATTCATCGTTATGGCGGGTAATCTAAGCTAATTTTTGTTGTTTTATACATAAAGTTATGCATAGTCGTTTTTATCATTCAAATTTATAATTTGCTTAGAATATAATATATTGAAGTCGTTAATAAGCAAGCACACAACTGAAAGTTAGTGAACTGAAACACACCCTCGATTCGGCGGGTAGGTTCAGTTGTAACAGTTGTAATAATTTATATTAATAACTAAGTCTAAGAGTAAGAGTAAAGAAGACTAAAGACTAAGGCCAGGGGTGTAAGTGTAAGGTTTAACCAAGTGTAGTTTGTTTTTACACTGGGTCCGGTCCGGGTATTTTTGAGAAACTGCCCAGCCAAGTGTTGCAAGAAAACAGTTAACTTTTCATTTTCTGTAATATATGCCTACCTTCAATTTGAATAGGGCTTATAGTTATAGGCATTATAGGGCAGGGCCTACAAACAGTCCTACACCTACTACTACTACACTCTACCTGCCAGCCTTTAATTTTAAATTTAAATGGTCAATATATATATTATATTGTAAGTATATAGTCCTATAGTAGACTATACCAGTATTATTCTAGTATACTATGGACTATAGACAGCCCTACGCCATACCTCTGGCTTGTTATTGATTAATCAAATCAATAATATAAATAGTCACCAAATAAAAATAAAAAATTCAATACTTTTACCAGCGGGCAGACACCAGGCATGAAAGCTCACTGCGTAGCTGGCTTTTTTCAATCAGTACTATTTATTAATATTAAATATTGGGATGGTCTGTGTTTGGGTTGTGAAAAGGAAGCAGGGCGAACTAGAACTTACTAGAAGCAAAAAATATATAATAATATATTGTATAAGAAATAACATTACTATATGAATATGGGGTGTGGGATGTGTTCAATACAGAACAGAGTTGGCTACACTAGTGCTAGGCTCATTCCTACATGTCAAAGGACTAAGTAAACTTACTACGATTTAATAAGATAAGTCTACAAGTAGAAATTTAAACTAGTTTGGTCAGCCCTAGCTATGCAATGGCATAGGCATAGGGGAGGGATGGCACTTTGAAGGGTGGGATTTTTTTCGACCAACTGCAGTTTTTTTTCACAGACCAGAGGGAAAATGACAAAAATCTTGGGTCGCCCTTGGGCAGCATTTACCCTGCTCCCTAGCTATTGATATTTCATATTTATCCCATATTTAGTAGTATAAGTTAAGCCTATAGAAGATGTAGCTGGGGGGAGGGCATATGCCCTGGCGCCAGACTAGTTGGTGGAGCCAAAATGGACTTTAATGGTATTTTCTTAATAAAAAGGATTAGGTTCAGAGTTGTGGGGGGGTGTAAAAATTAATCTTGTCCAAGGCCACCAAACACTCATATGCTTCTGTATAGGCTCTATCTCTTGTAGATAGGCTACTTATCTATAGGATTATATACTGTTAGTAACATAATTATTATTTAGGCCTAAGGCTATTACAATTGTATAGTATAGATAATAGGCTAGTAGAGTAGTGAGACTATTATAGCCACCATCATAGAGTTATTTTTAGTTTAGTTTACACTTACATAGTGTTTTTCAGAAAATCAGACCGATTGAGAATGAGTCATATTAAATTTTTCTACCGGTAACAAAAATGCATTAGGGTTTATTTGTAAAGCAAAATCTATAAGATATCTTTTTTTTTTTTTTTTTTGTTTGTAAAGCAAACATTTACAAATCTACATTTATAAAATGTTATTCCTCTGCAACAATCAAGGCACTTTTTGTCAAAGTATCATTGAGTTAAATAAAAGTTTAAGTAGTCATATGGTAGATGTGATGACAGAAAACACATTTACTTAAAATTTAATAAGTATCATTTTTTTTTTTTTTTTTATTAATGAAGTTAAAGTAGGCTCAATAAAGAAAAAAGTAATTTGAGTGTAAATTCATATTAATTTTTAATATTAATACTTAATTAAATTACTGTTAGGCCTCATAAATGATAAGCCATATTATTATGTATAACGCCATTTTCATTACATATTATTATATAAATGAGCAAGAATTTGTTTTAATTTTTTTTCATAGGTGTGTGATTCAAAATATCAAGAGCAATGACATCATCTCCACCAATTGATGCAAAGAGTTTTTACGGCACCAAGAAAAGACATTTAGTCACCGAAAATGTTTCATTACCAGGGGAAGAAATGGTGTTGGCTTCAAGTAATGATTATATGTTTACAAGAGCTGCTAAAAGGCTCAGATATGAAAAAGAAATAGTTCATAAAAGAAAACATGTAGCCGAATTGATTTCCCAGCATACTGCACTGGTGTCAGTTAAGCAAGCTCTTCTTGAAAATAAATCCGTGAGTTTCTTCAAGAAAGCTAATACTAATAGGAATGAAAATAAAAGGTTAGAAAGAGCACTAAAAACAAAGACTTATAGAACAAAGGAGAATGGCGTAAAAATTGTTTCTGTAAATAATGTAAAAGACAATAGGAAAATACTGCCAAAACAAATTCAAGAACTAGACTTTTCATCAAGTGAAAGTGAAGAAGAAATAACTTTTAAAACACACAACTCTGGTCTTGATTCTGATGCTTCCCTAGATGAAGTAGATAATGTTGCAACTACTGGAGAACAAACTATAATTGATGAAAATATTGAACCAATCACAGAAAGTCCAAATGCAATTGTTAAACCCATATGTCACAAAGAACGCAAGTTTTTCAAAACTAGATCACCATCCTTAAATGTAACTGCAAGAGGCATCCTGTGCCAGAAAGGGTTTGATCTTAAATATTTACCATGGAATTCAAAGAAAACAAATAAATTTTCCAAGTTTAGAAATGGTGTTTTACATAATTCTTCACTGGCTAAGTCTCCGGTTAAGTCAAGTTCAAAGAAAGGTCTTTTTGGAACTCCTTCAGCAAAAAATAAACAAAATAATGGTTCACCTGCAATTTCTAATTTTATATGTGCTCCTGGCTTTGAGTTATCGGTATCTGATAACTCTCATTTGTTGCTGACAAAAGAAACTATTCCTTCCAATTGCACCTCTGTGATTGAAACACCAGCAACAATCATTTCAACAGAAAAGAATGTGCATACCGAGCCGATTCATGAAACATGCAACTCATTAATGGGTGATTTAGAATGTCAAGCAAGTAATTTTCTGACAGAATTAAATGATATGTCTGATTCAGATGACTCACAACACAAAAACTCTGTGGGAAAAAATGTCCTAAAGAAATCTGAGTCAACCTCACCTGGGGACACGTCTACAAACAAAGTGTTTCCAATATTTAATAGAAAAACTGGCCATCCAACTTCAGTGGTGTCAAAAAAGTTAGTACTTATATATATTTATGGTTAATCTTTTAGTTAATTTCTTAACTTGAAATCATATCTTTTTAAATGTCCTGTTATTTAATATGAGTACCGGTATTTAACATGCTGGTTTTGACTCAATGTTTAGAGATTCAACTCCATGTGTGATATTTTTTTATAAACTAAAGCTGATGGCACTAGCTTTATCAATCCATAGTTTTTCTATTCTATGTGCTGCAACAATTTCATCACACACAAGTAGTTGTACTGTTCCTTATTTTTTAATGTTATTGTTCAGATATTTTTCTTTTATATTTTTTCAATACTATATTGACCATTGTCTTTTATTTTATAGATCTACTTCAAAAGCATGTGGAAAGTCACCCAATTTGACAAAGAAATTTAAAATGAAAGATGGTGGAACATCACAAATGATATTGGTGAGATTTTAATTTTTATGAATATCCTTTTTTTAATATTTAAAATATATCCTAGTTCACTAAAAATTCACCTTCTCAAAACCATTTTGACTAATTTTGACACATAAAATACGCCTGATCCAGTGTTGTCCCCTAATAAGCATAAGGCCAATGTGCACCCATTGTGGCAAATCTAGTGCTGCTAGAAAATTGAAATATATTACAAATCTAGTGCTACAAGAAAAATTAGCACTACTCAGCTGATCAGGGTTTGACTAATATTTTGTAACATTGGTAGTATAGTTTAATGAATCTTAATTTAATAAGTCAAAGTTACCCTCTTTATGACACACAAGCTTACTTAGCTATTTTCCATTTGACTCTATAAAGTCAGCAGCTGAAATTAAACAATACTAGGAATATTTACTTAGTTAACACTCATTTACTTTCATGTGAAAATCATTAGGGGTGTGCCGGATCCGTTTTTTCCAACCGGATCCGGTTTTTCTTATGCGAAATCCGCCGGATCCGGATTCCGGTTTCTCCCGGATTCCGGATTTTGGTACTATTGGTAGATACTTCGGTAAGTCAAGGTGGACTACTACTTTTTGTGTATGGGAATTCGCAATCGGCGCCAAAAAATCCGAGTTTTTAATTTTCCGATGTGTGTGTCTATTTATTATTAAATTAGTACTTTCGATATATATTTGAGTTCCGTTCCATTTGGATAAGTGTCTTACGAGAGACGCCATGTTTCTACGCGTTCGCAGCAGGTTATGCAGCTCGCTCAACCTAATTTCGCCATGGGGTTGGCCACGCCCCCCTTTTTAATGGCGGAAGTTGACGATACTTAGGAAATATTAATTTATTATCACTATTTACATCAAAATAATTGATAACTTGTGTTTCAGAATGCATTTAAAGACATTTAAACTGGAATGTTTTAATTTGAGCTTTAACAACCCGGTAGAATCCATATTATAAATGATCAGAATTTACCGTGTGCAACACGTTGTCATTGGCAACCATTCACAGCCACTTGCATAACTGTATCGTAGTACTACCTCAGAGTTTCATTCATAAGAGTTTGCCGTGTGCAAAAACTATTAAACCATTGGTCAGGGAAAGCTTTAATTAATTATTCATGTGCCAAAGTTGAAAGTTTAAACTAAGTCTAAACAGTATTTTAGTGATAAGGCAGGGAATGCGTTGCCTTATATAAACTATATAGTCATTGCGCATGACGGGATTGGTGGAATGAGATCACAGAATGTGGAGATGCAGTCCATGTTAAAAAATGACAAACCAAGTCGTACTTTAAAAATTCATAACTTTAAAACTACAACAGCTAAAAATATGATTTTGGTGTTATAATTCTTTAAAAAATTACATCTTTTCAACTATGCCATTGGTTTATTTTTACAAAAAGTTTAAATTTTCTTATCAAAGTCCCTACACTATTGGCCACTATTAGCGGTGCTGACTCTAGCCTCTGGTATGTACGGAATATTAAACATTAAACAAGCTCAACGCACGAAACAATCGATTAATGTATCGTGATCGTGTGAAATTCGGGAAAGAGAATTACTTTTATTTCAGATTATGATCCGGTGAGTCACAAAATCTGGCAAATTCCGAAATCCGGTATATTCCGGAATCCGGTTGTTCCGGATACATGTAAATCCGGCGGAACCGGATTTCACCGGATAGTGCAAAACCCGGCGGAACCGGATTCCGGACCGGGGTCCGGCACACCCCTAAAAATCATCATATCAGAATAAATCATCATATTGGATTAATGTTTTGGGGATGGGGGGGGGGGTATTAACTGAGTTATAAATTATATCTTTGTCAAAATCTAAATTTATAAAATCTTATGTCAATGAAAAATGTGTTGTGATTATTTCTCTGTGACAGTTTAAGAAATTTAATTTAATGATGCTTACATTAATTGTCTTTAGCGACAGTCTCTGAAAGGGAGTATTTGTTGTCTGAAACACTTGTCATAATTGTCTGAAAAGTCAATGACTACTCAATGTAAAGAAAAATAATTTTGCCACTGCAAATTGGGTGATATAGAAATTGAAAGTGTGACTTTTATTTTATCATTATTGGAACAAATAGCATAAGCTATCATGAATTTTATATTTTTAACAGGATGCCGGGCAGAAGGAAATAGGTCCCATTGTGTGCCCAACATGCTCCATGGTATACTTCAAGGGAGATCCTGTTGATGAAGCCCAACATGATAAGCATCACATGAGGGCTGTTAAAGAAATTAAATTTCCAGTAAGTTCTTGACTAGAAGTAAACTATAATTTTTGTAATAAAATCTGATACCAATTAGACCACATTTTTTATGAATTTGTATTAATATACTACTACCATTATCAAATTTTTAATGAATGTTTCCTTTCTAAAGCTTGGGTAGCAAAAATTCAACTCCTCATCCTTTGCCTAATTGATCTTAACAGCATCTATGTGTTGTGTTTTGTCCAGCATGAGATGACATTAATTTATGTTTCCGAATTCAAAGTTCAAACACTAATCATTCTCACCAGTTTAAAATGTTAAAATGAAATCCTGAATATTTAATTATAATATGTGTTTTTTGTTGGTTTGATATTATAATTTTTTGCTCTATACATTGCATCTGGTTGAGAGAGGAGCACCCCCACAAATTGCCAGCTCCAAAGCCCTAATCTTTACACTTCTATTTGGATTTCCTAAAAGTGGAGTCATATGCTCATAAGTAGCTATTGTAAAAGATGCTAATTAATTCAAGATTCAATTTAGACTGTATGCTTAATTGACAGGATAGCTGGTTTCTTTGTTACAAAAATTACTTTAAAAATCTCTTACTTTACAATTGTCTTTGTTTAACATTGTTAATTTTTTTTTTTTTTAAACTCTGTATTTGTTTAAATAATCAAATGAATATGTACAACCATGGGCGCCCGCAGAAAACTTTACTTTAGTTTTAATTTACTGTAGCATATTTGTATGGTGAACGAACGGACATCAGCTTAGTTACTTTCTCTTTATTTTCTCTTTACTTTAATAAATTTTTTGTCTAAATTTTTTTTATCCAATATGGGGGGGGGGGGGGCAAGTGCCCCACCTTGCCCCTACCTGCGGGCGCCCATGTGTGCAACGTAATAAAAATTATAGTTGTTTTTTTTTTTTTACTCCGTTGTTTAATCAAATAAATATGAGTACAATTTAAAAAAAAATATATAAATATTTTCCCTTTCTTAGGATTAATAAAAAAAATCTTAATATTAACTGACCAATTGCAAAAGATGTATTTAAAACATTAAAACAAATAGTTAACATAAGTAATGTAAAAATTAAAATATCTTTTACATTTAACTGTAACATAAACAAAGTTCCAATTGCGTGGTGGGCCTGCAGAACACAGCACACATAAGTTGATAACATTAAGGATTAACCATGCATATCACTCTTCCACTATCTAGGGTTGGAAGGTTATACGTGTGGTGCAAGAGTACCCAGAAACTTTGGGAAGTGTAGTTCTCATTTTACCAAGTGACCTGAAGTGTAAAGGTGTCAGTAAAAAGGTATGTCTTGGGAAAAGAATTACAATTAAAAAACACAGACAGGACAATAACTGATTTTACATGATAGTTTTCACATATTTCATCACAGGCACCTAGGAAAGGGAGTGGGGGGGG
>CAXITT010000376.1:767640-801024 GCA_964033795.1 Lymnaea stagnalis | reverse complement strand
AGTGCGTTATTGCCAAACATCAGTTGTTGATAGTTCTTTATTGCCAAACATCAGTTGTTGATAGTGCTTTATTGCCAAACATCAGTTGTTGATAGTGCTTTATTGCCAAACATCAGTTGTTGATAGTGCGTTATTGCCAAACATCAGTTGTTGATAGTGCGTTATTGCCAAACATCAGTTGTTGATAGTGCTTTATTGCCAAACATCAGTTGTTGATAGTGCTTTATTGCCAAACATCAGTTGGTGATAGTGCTTTATTGCCAAACATCAGTTGGTGATAGTGCGTTATTGCAAAACATCAGTTGGTGATAGGGCGTTATTGCAAAACATCAGTTGTTGTTAGTGCTTTATTTCCAAACATCAGTTGTTGATAGTGCTTTATTGCCAAACATCAGTTGTTGATAGTGCTTTATTGCCAAACATCAGTTGATGATAGTGCTTTATTGCCAAACATCAGTTGTTGATAGTGCTTTATTGCCAAACATCAGTTGTTGATAGTGCTTTATTGCCAAACATCAGTTGTTGTTAGTGCGTTATTGCCAAACATCAGTTGTTAATAGTGCTTTTTTGCCAAACATCAGTTGTTGATAGTGCTGTATTGCCAAACATCAGTTGTTGATAGTGCTTTATTGCCAACCATCAGTTGTTGATAGTGCGTTATTGCCAAACATCAGTTGTTGATAGTGTTTTATTGCCAAATACAGTTGTTGATAGTGATTTATTGCCAAACATCAGTTGGTGATAGTGCTTTATTGCCAAACATCAGTTGTTGATAGTGCTTTATTGCCAAACATCAGTTGTTGATAGTGCTTTATTGCCAAACATCAGTTGTTGATAGTGCTTTATTGCCAAACATCAGTTGTTGATAGTGCTTTATTGCCAAACATCAGTTGTTGATAGTGCTTTATTGCCAAACATCAGTTGTTGATAGTGCTTTATTGCCAAACATCAGTTGTTGATAGTGCTTTATTGCCAAACATCAGTTGTTGATAGTGCTTTATTGCCAAACATCAGTTGTTGATAGTGCTTTATTGCCAAACATCAGTTGTTGATAGTGCTTTATTGCCAAACATCAGTTGTTGATAGTGCTTTATTGCCAAACATCAGTTGTTGATAGTGCTTTATTGCCAAACATCAGTTGTTGATAGTGCTTTATTGCCAAACATCAGTTGTTGATAGTGCTTTATTGCCAAACATCAGTTGTTGATAGTGCTTTATTGCCAAACATCAGTTGTTGATAGTGCTTTATTGCCAAACATCAGTTGTTGATAGTGCTTTATTGCCAAACATCAGTTGTTGATAGTGCTTTATTGCCAAACATCAGTTGTTGATAGTGCTTTATTGCCAAACATCAGTTGTTGATAGTGCTTTATTGCCAAACATCAGTTGTTGATAGTGCTTTATTGCCAAACATCAGTTGTTGATAGTGCTTTATTGCCAAACATCAGTTGTTGATAGTGCTTTATTGCCAAACATCAGTTGTTGATAGTGCTTTATTGCCAAACATCAGTTGTTGATAGTGCTTTATTGCCAAACATCAGTTGTTGATAGTGCTTTATTGCCAAACATCAGTTGTTGATAGTGCTTTATTGCCAAACATCAGTTGTTGATAGTGCTTTATTGCCAAACATCAGTTGTTGATAGTGCTTTATTGCCAAACATCAGTTGTTGATAGTGCTTTATTGCCAAACATCAGTTGTTGATAGTGCTTTATTGCCAAACATCAGTTGTTGATAGTGCTTTATTGCCAAACATCAGTTGGTGATAGTGCTTTATTGCCAAACATCAGTTGTTGATAGTGCTTTATTGCCAAACATCAGTTGTTGATAGTGCTTTATTGCCAAACATCAGTTGTTGTTAGTGCTTTATTGCCAAACATCAGTTGTTGATAGTGCTTTATTGCCAAACATCAGTTGTTGTTAGTGCGTTATTGCCAAACATCAGTTGTTAATAATGCTTTAATGACAAACATCAGTTGTTGATAGTGCTTTTTTGCCAAACATCAGTTGTTGATAGTGCTTTATTGCCAAACATCAGTTGTTGATAGTGCGTTATTGCCAAACATCAGTTGTTGATAGTGCTTTATTGCCAAACATCAGTTGTTGATAGTGCTTTATTGCCAAACATCAGTTGTTGATAGTGCTTTATTGCAAAACATCAGTTGTTGATAGTGCTTTATTGCCAAACATCAGTTGTTGATAGTGCTTTATTTCCAAACATCAGTTGTTAATAGTGCGTTATTGCCAAACATCAGTTGTTGATAGTGCGTTATTGCAAAACATCAGTTGTTGATAGTGCGTTATTGCCAAACATCAGTTGTTAATAGTGCGTTATTGCCAAACATCAGTTGTTGATAGTGCTTTATTGCCAAACATCAGTTGTTGATAGTGCTTTATTGCCAAACATCAGTTGTTGATAGTGCTTTATTGCCAAACATCAGTTGTTGATAAGGCTTTATTGTCAAACATCAGTTGTTGATAGTGCTTTATTGCCAAACATCAGTTGTTGATAGTGCTTTATTGCCAAACATCAGTTGTTGATAGTGCTTTATTTCCAAACATCAGTTGTTGATAGTGCTTTATTGCCAAACATCAGTTGTTGATTTGATAGTGCGTTATTGACAAACATCAGTTGTTGATAGTGCGTTATTGCCAAACATCAGTTGTTGATAGTGCGTTATTGCCAAACATCAGTTGTTGATAGTGCGTTATTGCCAAACATCAGTTGTTAATAGTGCTTTATTGCAAAACATCAGTTGTTGATAGTGCGTTAATTCAAAACATCAGTTGTTGATAGTGCGTTTTTGCCAAACATCAGTTGTTGATAGTGCGTTATTGCTTTACATCAGTTGTTGATAGTTCGTTATTGCCAAACATCAGTTGTTGATAGTGCGTTATTGCCAAACATCAGTTGTTGATAGTGCGTTATTGCCAAACATCAGTTGTTGATAGTGCGTTATTGCCAAACATCAGTTGTTGATAGTGCGTTATTGCCAAACATCAGTTGTTGATAGTGCGTTATTGCCAAACATCAGTTGTTGATAGTGCGTTATTGCCAAACATCAGTTGTTGATAGTGCGTTATTGCCAAACATCAGTTGTTGATAGTGCGTTATTGCCAAACATCAGTTGTTGATAGTGCGTTATTGCCAAACATCAGTTGTTGATAGTGCGTTATTGCCAAACATCAGTTGTTGATAGTGCGTTATTGCCAAACATCAGTTGTTGATAGTGCGTTATTGCCAAACATCAGTTGTTGATAGTGCGTTATTGCCAAACATCAGTTGTTGATAGTGCGTTATTGCCAAACATCAGTTGTTGATAGTGCGTTATTGCCAAACATCAGTTGTTGATAGTGCGTTATTGCCAAACATCAGTTGTTGATAGTGCGTTATTGCCAAACATCAGTTGTTGATAGTGCGTTATTGCCAAACATCAGTTGTTGATAGTGCGTTATTGCCAAACATCAGTTGTTGATAGTGCGTTATTGCCAAACATCAGTTGTTGATAGTGCGTTATTGCCAAACATCAGTTGTTGATAGTGCGTTATTGCCAAACATCAGTTGTTGATAGTGCGTTATTGCCAAACATCAGTTGTTGATAGTGCGTTATTGCCAAACATCAGTTGTTGATAGTGCGTTATTGCCAAACATCAGTTGTTGATAGTGCGTTATTGCCAAACATCAGTTGTTGATAGTGCGTTATTGCCAAACATCAGTTGTTGATAGTGCGTTATTGCCAAACATCAGTTGTTGATAGTGCGTTATTGCCAAACATCAGTTGTTGATAGTGCGTTATTGCCAAACATCAGTTGTTGATAGTGCGTTATTGCCAAACATCAGTTGTTGATAGTGCGTTATTGCCAAACATCAGTTGTTGATAGTGCGTTATTGCAAAACATCAGTTGGTGATAGTGCGTTATTGTCAAACATCAGTTGTTGATTTGATAGTGCGTTATTGCCAAACATCAGTTGTTAATAGTGCTTTATTGCCAAACATCAGTTGTTGATAGTGCGTAATTGCCAAACATCAGTTGTTGATAGTGCTTTATTGCCAAACATCAGTTGTTGATAGTGCGTTATTGCCAAACATCAGTTGTTGATAGTGCTTTATTGTCAAACATCAGTTGTGATAGTGCTTTATTGCCAAACATCAGTTGTTGATAGTGCTTTATTGCAAAACATCAGTTGTTGATAGTGCTTTATTGCCAAACATCAGTTGTTGATAGTGCGTTATTGCCAAACATCAGTTGTTGATAGTTCTTTATTGCCAAACATCAGTTGTTGATAGTGCTTTATTGCCAAACATCAGTTGTTGATAGTGCTTTATTGCCAAACATCAGTTGTTGATAGTACGTTATTGCCAAACATCAGTTGTTGATAGTGCTTTATTGCCAAACATCAGTTGTGATAGTGCTTTATTGCCAAACATCAGTTGTTGAAAGTGGGTTATTGCCAAACATCAGTTGTTGATAGTGCTTTATTGCCAAACATCAGTTGTTGATAGTGCTTTTTTGCCAAACATCAGTTGTTGATAGTGCTTTATTGCCAAACATCAGTTGTTGATAGTGCTTTATTGCCAAACATCAGTTGGTGATAGTGCGTTATTGCAAAACATCAGTTGTTGATAGTGCGTTATTGCCAAACATCAGTTGTTGATAGTGCGTTATTGCCAAACATCAGTTGTTGATAGTGCGTTATTGCCAAACATCAGTTGTTGATAGTGCGTTATTGCCAAACATCAGTTGTTGATAGTGCGTTATTGCCAAACATCAGTTGTTGATAGTGCGTTATTGCCAAACATCAGTTGTTGATAGTGCGTTATTGCCAAACATCAGTTGTTGATAGTGCGTTATTGCCAAACATCAGTTGTTGATAGTGCGTTATTGCCAAACATCAGTTGTTGATAGTGCGTTATTGCCAAACATCAGTTGTTGATAGTGCGTTATTGCCAAACATCAGTTGTTGATAGTGCGTTATTGCCAAACATCAGTTGTTGATAGTGCGTTATTGCCAAACATCAGTTGTTGATAGTGCGTTATTGCCAAACATCAGTTGTTGATAGTGCGTTATTGCCAAACATCAGTTGTTGATAGTGCGTTATTGCCAAACATCAGTTGTTGATAGTGCGTTATTGCCAAACATCAGTTGTTGATAGTGCGTTATTGCCAAACATCAGTTGTTGATAGTGCGTTATTGCCAAACATCAGTTGTTGATAGTGCGTTATTGCCAAACATCAGTTGTTGATAGTGCGTTATTGCCAAACATCAGTTGTTGATAGTGCGTTATTGCCAAACATCAGTTGTTGATAGTGCGTTATTGCCAAACATCAGTTGTTGATAGTGCGTTATTGCCAAACATCAGTTGTTGATAGTGCGTTATTGCCAAACATCAGTTGTTGATAGTGCGTTATTGCCAAACATCAGTTGTTGATAGTGCGTTATTGCCAAACATCAGTTGTTGATAGTGCGTTATTGCCAAACATCAGTTGTTGATAGTGCGTTATTGCCAAACATCAGTTGTTGATAGTGCGTTATTGCCAAACATCAGTTGTTGATAGTGCGTTATTGCCAAACATCAGTTGTTGATAGTGCGTTATTGCCAAACATCAGTTGTTGATAGTGCGTTATTGCCAAACATCAGTTGTTGATAGTGCGTTATTGCCAAACATCAGTTGTTGATAGTGCGTTATTGCCAAACATCAGTTGTTGATAGTGCGTTATTGCCAAACATCAGTTGTTGATAGTGCGTTATTGCAAAACATCAGTTGTTGATAGTGCGTTATTGCCAAACATCAGTTGTTGATAGTGCTTTATTGTAAAACATCAGTTGTTGATAGTGCGTTATTGCCAAACATCAGTTGTTGATAGTTCTTTATTGCCAAACATCAGTTGTTGATAGTGCTTTATTGCCAAACATCAGTTGTTGAGAGTGCTTTATTGCCAAACATCAGTTGTTGAGAGTGCGTTATTGCAAAACATCAGTTGTTAATAGTGCTTTATTGCCAAACATCAGTTGTTGATAGTGCTTTATTGCCAAACATCAGTTGTTGATAGTGCTTTATTGCCAAACATCAGTTGGTGATAGTGCGTTATTGCCAAACATCAGTTGTTGATAGTGCGTTATTGCCAAACATCAGTTGTTGATAGTGCATTATTGCCAAACATCAGTTGTTGATAGTGCGTTATTGCCAAACATCAGTTGTTGATAGTGCGTTATTGCCAAACCTCATTTGTTGATAGTGCGTATTGCCAAACATCAGTTGTTGATAGTGCGTTATTGCCAAACATCAGTTGTTGATAGTGCGTTTTTGCCAAACAACTGTTGTTGATAGTGCGCTATTGCCAAACATCAGTTGTTGATAGTGCGTTATTGCCAAACATCAGTTGTTGATAGTGCGTTATTGCCAAACATCAGTTGTTGATAGTGCGTTATTGCCAAACATCAGTTGTTGATAGTGCGTTATTGCCAAACATCAGTTGTTGATAGTGCGTTATTGCCAAACATCAGTTGTTGATAGTGCGTTATTGCCAAACATCAGTTGTTGATAGTGCGTTATTGCCAAACATCAGTTGTTGATAGTGCGTTATTGCCAAACATCAGTTGTTGATAGTGCGTTATTGCCAAACATCAGTTGTTGATAGTGCGTTATTGCCAAACATCAGTTGTTGATAGTGCGTTATTGCCAAACATCAGTTGTTGATAGTGCGTTATTGCCAAACATCAGTTGTTGATAGTGCGTTATTGCCAAACATCAGTTGTTGATAGTGCGTTATTGCCAAACATCAGTTGTTGATAGTGCGTTATTGCCAAACATCAGTTGTTGATAGTGCGTTATTGCCAAACATCAGTTGTTGATAGTGCGTTATTGCCAAACATCAGTTGTTGATAGTGCGTTATTGCCAAACATCAGTTGTTGATAGTGCGTTATTGCCAAACATCAGTTGTTGATAGTGCGTTATTGCCAAACATCAGTTGTTGATAGTGCGTTATTGCCAAACATCAGTTGTTGATAGTGCGTTATTGCCAAACATCAGTTGTTGATAGTGCGTTATTGCCAAACATCAGTTGTTGATAGTGCGTTATTGCCAAACATCAGTTGTTGATAGTGCGTTATTGCCAAACATCAGTTGTTGATAGTGCGTTATTGCCAAACATCAGTTGTTGATAGTGCGTTATTGCCAAACATCAGTTGTTGATAGTGCGTTATTGCCAAACATCAGTTGTTGATAGTGCGTTATTGCCAAACATCAGTTGTTGATAGTGCGTTATTGCCAAACATCAGTTGTTGATAGTGCGTTATTGCCAAACATCAGTTGTTGATAGTGCGTTATTGCCAAACATCAGTTGTTGATAGTGCGTTATTGCCAAACATCAGTTGTTGATAGTGCGTTATTGCCAAACATCAGTTGTTGATAGTGCGTTATTGCCAAACATCAGTTGTTGATAGTGCGTTATTGCCAAACATCAGTTGTTGATAGTGCGTTATTGCCAAACATCAGTTGTTGATAGTGCGTTATTGCCAAACATCAGTTGTTGATAGTGCGTTATTGCCAAACATCAGTTGTTGATAGTGCGTTATTGCCAAACATCAGTTGTTGATAGTGCGTTATTGCCAAACATCAGTTGTTGATAGTGCGTTATTGCCAAACATCAGTTGTTGATAGTGCGTTATTGCCAAACATCAGTTGTTGATAGTGCGTTATTGCCAAACATCAGTTGTTGATAGTGCGTTATTGCCAAACATCAGTTGTTGATAGTGCGTTATTGCCAAACATCAGTTGTTGATAGTGCGTTATTGCCAAACATCAGTTGTTGATAGTGCGTTATTGCCAAACATCAGTTGTTGATAGTGCGTTATTGCCAAACATCAGTTGTTGATAGTGCGTTATTGCCAAACATCAGTTGTTGATAGTGCTTTATTGCCAAACATCAGTTGTTGATAGTGCTTTATTGCCAAACATCAGTTGTTGATAGTGCTTTATTGCCAAACATCAGTTGTTGATAGTGCTTTATTGCCAAACATCAGTTGGTGATAGTGCTTTATTGCCAAACATCAGTTGTTGATAGTGCGTTATTGCCAAACATCAGTTGTTGATAGTGCATTATTGCCAAACATCAGTTGTTGATAGTGCGTTATTGCCAAACATCAGTTGTTGATAGTGCGTTATTTCCAAACATCAGTTGTTGATAGTGCGTTATTGCCAAACATCAGTTGTTGATAGTGCGTTATTGCCAAACATCATTTGTTGATAGTGCGTTATTGCCAAACATCAGTTGTTGATAGTGCGTTTTGCCAAACAACTGTTGTTGATAGTGCGCCATTGCCAAACATCAGTTGTTGATAGTGCGCCATTGCCAAACATCAGTTATTGATAGTGCGTTATTGCCAAACATCAGTTGTTGATAGTGCTTTATTGCCAAACATCAGTTGTTAATAGTGCGTTATTGCCAAACATCAGTTGTTGATAGTGCTTTATTGCGAAAATTCAGTTGGTGATAGTGCTTTATTGCGAAACATCAGTTGTTGATAGTGCTTTATTGCCAAACATCAGTTGTTGATAGTGCGTTATTGCCAAACATCAGTTGTTGATAGTGCGTTATTGCCAAACATCAGTTGTTGATAGTGCGTTATTGACAAACATCAGTTGGTGATAGTGCGTTATTGTCAAACATCAGTTGTTGATTTGATAGTGCGTTATTGCCAAACATCAGTTGTTGATAGTGCGTTATTGCCAAACATCAGTTGTTGATAGTGCGTTATTGCCAAACATCAGTTGTTGATAGTGCGTTATTGCCAAACATCAGTTGTTGATAGTGCGTTATTGCCAAACATCAGTTGTTGATAGTGCGTTATTGCCAAACATCAGTTGTTGATAGTGCGTTATTGCCAAACATCAGTTGTTGATAGTGCGTTATTGCCAAACATCAGTTGTTGATAGTGCGTTATTGCCAAACATCAGTTGTTGATAGTGCGTTATTGCCAAACATCAGTTGTTGATAGTGCGTTATTGCCAAACATCAGTTGTTGATAGTGCGTTATTGCCAAACATCAGTTGTTGATAGTGCGTTATTGCCAAACATCAGTTGTTGATAGTGCGTTATTGCCAAACATCAGTTGTTGATAGTGCGTTATTGCCAAACATCAGTTGTTGATAGTGCGTTATTGCCAAACATCAGTTGTTGATAGTGCGTTATTGCCAAACATCAGTTGTTGATAGTGCGTTATTGCCAAACATCAGTTGTTGATAGTGCGTTATTGCCAAACATCAGTTGTTGATAGTGCGTTATTGCCAAACATCAGTTGTTGATAGTGCGTTATTGCCAAACATCAGTTGTTGATAGTGCGTTATTGCCAAACATCAGTTGTTGATAGTGCGTTATTGCCAAACATCAGTTGTTGATAGTGCGTTATTGCCAAACATCAGTTGTTGATAGTGCGTTATTGCCAAACATCAGTTGTTGATAGTGCGTTATTGCCAAACATCAGTTGTTGATAGTGCGTTATTGCCAAACATCAGTTGTTGATAGTGCGTTATTGCCAAACATCAGTTGTTGATAGTGCGTTATTGCCAAACATCAGTTGTTGATAGTGCGTTATTGCCAAACATCAGTTGTTGATAGTGCGTTATTGCCAAACATCAGTTGTTGATAGTGCGTTATTGCCAAACATCAGTTGTTGATAGTGCGTTATTGACAAACATCAGTTGGTGATAGTGCGTTATTGTCAAACATCAGTTGTTGATAGTGCGTTATTGCCAAACATCAGTTGTTGATAGTGCTTTATTGCCAAACATCAGTTGTTGATAGTGCTTTATTTCCAAACATCAGTTTTTGATAGTGCTTTATTGCCAAACATCAGTTTTTGATAGTGCGTTATTGCCAAACATCAGTTGTTGATAGTGCGTTATTGCCAAACATCAGTTGTTGATAGTGCGTTATTGCCAAACATCATTTGTTGATAGTGCGTTATTGCCAAACATCAGTTGTTGATAGTGCGTTATTGCCAAACATCAGTTGTTGATAGTGCGTTTTGCCAAACAACTGTTGTTGATAGTGCGCCATTGCCAAACATCCGTTGTTGATAGTGCGTTATTGCCAAACATCATTTGTTGATAGTGCGTTATTGCCAAACATCAGTTGTTGATAGTGCGTTATTGCCAAACATCAGTTGTTGATAGTGCGTTATTGACAAACATCAGTTGGTGATAGTGCGTTATTGTCAAACATCAGTTGTTGATTTGATAGTGCGTTATTGCCAAACATCAGTTGTTGATAGTGCGTTATTGCCAAACATCAGTTGTTGATAGTGCGTTATTGCCAAACATCAGTTGTTGATAGTGCGTTATTGCCAAACATCAGTTGTTGATTTGATAGTGCGTTATTGCCAAACATCAGTTTTTGATAGTGCGTTATTGCCAAACATCAGTTGTTAATAGTGCGTTATTGCCAAACATCAGTTGTTGATAGTGCGTTATTGCCAAACATCAGTTGTTGATAGTGCGTTATTGCCAAACATCAGTTGTTGATAGTGCTTTATTGCCAAACATCAGTTGTTGATAGTGCGTTATTGCCAAACATCAGTTGTTGATAGTGCGTTATTGCCAAACATCAGTTGTTGATAGTGCGTTATTGCCAAACATCAGTTGTTGATAGTGCTTTTTAGTGCGTATTAAATATTGCGAAAAAATAATTAGAATTAATTTGTTTACAATAAACACGCAAATGACGTCATAGCGCCGATTACCTACTCATCCAAAAGCTCTCAGTTTCTTTGATTTAATAACCGAGCGTCAAATTTATCGGGAAAACCCAAACATCTGTCGATCTTTAGTGCATTGTTATTATTGCGAAATTTAATTTAAAATTACATTCTAAATGACGTCTGCTGTATTTACAACATTTGACATTTATTAACTAAATATCTATGAATTACTATTAATTTTATGAATTATAGCCCTTAAGTATTTCATCTTTGTGAGTACTTGGTAAAAATGGTATTATATTGTTACCACAACTTAATGTAAAATTGTGCCATAGTTACCAAAAATGTCGTTGAAAATCGAAAAGCTATTTTAAAAACTAGTCATGTTTATTTCATTCAATACCCATGTTTAACTTCAGATTTTATTATTAAAAGGTTATTCTCCAGGTACCGCATTTTTATCGTAATTAAAAAAACTTCATTCATTAAATAAATAAGGCTATGAATGTATTATATTTAATTTCATTGGTTAAATACTTATACATTTTAAATAATTATAGTACCTCCACCAATTGTTAGTAAGTAAGTAGTGAAGTAATGTTAGCTTTGTATCTTTTACTGTAAATTTTTCACTGGGTAAAGTATCAAATTTGTTAAAATCATGAAATAATTTATTAGGAATTAGCTTTACAAAAAAAAAAAAAAAAAAAAAGAAAATGCTGAGTGCATTATAATTTAATTATTTTCATTTAATATTGTCAATAAATTCGTTTATTATGACATTTTTAGCCAGGCATCCATTTTATAGTTATATATATTATTTTAGTACACAGGGGTCCTCAAACGTTTTATTAATTTCCTTCCGATACAGTTGCACGCCGGATGATTGTTTCAAGAGATATTCAAGAATCCCTACAATGATGCTGAAAATTTCTTATTTCTGAAGAAAAGGAGCAAGTAAAAATTTATTTCAAATGCAGAACAATGATATACAACATAAAGATATTAGGACTTCATTTAAAGGTATGGGCCTGGCTTTCATCTAATGTATGTTTCCATATTTATCCCCTCCAAACGGGCCACGACAAGGACCCAATGCGGCCCGATTCCTTCTTGCGGGATCGATCGATCAGAGTACAATCAATTTTCAAACGGCTTCAATGTGATTTTATAAAAAACATGACGAATAAATTTATGACTCCTCTAGACATGGATGAAAATAAAAGTTCCGAAGAAGGAAAGGTTTACCTGAGGAAAGAAAGACAAAGTAGATAGAGTGAAAAACAAAGAAGGTTGTCACGTAAGCGACTACGAGAAGCAAGCGGTGACTTAGATAGAAGGGCAGTAGAACAAGAACTGGCAGTTGAAGATCAAGTGAGACGAAAAGCAAATGCTGTGCATAAACGCCGCATTTTAGCAAGAATCGCAGCGGCAAAATGTCAAACGATTAGCAATGAAGCTCTACATTTTGTTGAAAATCATGTTCAGGCTCATGATTGTGGACAACTTAATATCATATGCCAGTATTGCATTTCTATGAACTTTGTCAAGGAACTTCCAGCAGATGGGAAATTTACGAGTTGCTGCAGAAAAGGCAAAGTTAATTTACAAATACCAACCGACATTCACGGCGTAGATCTTTCTTATCCCGTCTTTCTTCAAAAACTTTTATCGGATCCAAAATATCCAGGTCATTTTAATTTTCGTGAAAACCTTCGCTCATACAACAACGGAGCGTCGTTTGCGTCACTGGGAGCGAACATAATCGATGTTCCAGGTCGCGGTCCCTACGTTTTTAAAATTCATGGACAAACATATCACCGGACTTCTCACTTTAAACCACTTTCCCAACAACCTCCCCAATACGCTGAACTATATGCGATAGATAGCACACAAGCTTTTGATGTCCGAGAACAGCATCCCGCTAATGATCGATGCCTTCCAAAAATTTTGGACCGAATCGACCGTTTTTAGACAAAATCGCACAGTCGTAGCAAATGTTGCGTGAAGTAGAAGCTGACGCTAAAATACAGGCAGCAGCAAATGAAGATACAATTCCTGTCGTCAGCATGGTATTCCGTCGAGACCGCCAGTCAGGCCAGCGACTTTACAATGCTCCAAATTCAAATGAAATCGCAATGGTATTTGTAAACGAAGGCGGCGAACCTCCATTTGAACGTGACATACGAATATACCTTAGGAACCCAAAAAATCCAAAAAATCAATTTGTCAACATCAATATTATGAGCCCAAACTTGGATCGAATGACTTATGCTATTCTTTTCCCATATGGACAGCCTGGATGGCAGCCTAACTGGGTGTGCGATTCGTACGAGGGAGTGCTTCGAAATAGAGTTCGCCATAAGGTCACCATGCTTCAATATAAAGCAGCTCAGACAGCAATTCGCGCTGAATTTAATCCGGTTATTGGTGCAGGGAAACCGACACAGCAGTGGCTGGTTGACGCTTACCTCCAAGTTGAAGCCAACAATCTGAATTACATTCGTAATCACCAGCAAAGACTTCGAGCTGAAAACTATCAGGGACTTGCTGATCATGTTTGCTAATTTAGCCGATAACACAAATGTCGCACTGGGAGTAGCTGTGATTCTTCCTTCAAGCTTTGAAGGGTCACCGTGAAACATGAGGGAACGTTGCAACGATGCAATGTCAATATTTAATAAGTGGGGTGCTCCTGATCTCTTTATCACGTTTACAGCAAATGCAAACTGGCCTGAAATTAAACAAAACTTGAAATCCAGTGAGCAGACAAGTGATCGCCCTGATTTGGTAGCTGGCGTCTTCAAGCTCAAGTTAATGTCGTTGATGGAGGATTTAACGGTACATGGAATATTTGGTCAGTCAGAAGCTTTTGTCTACAGCATCGAGTGGTTGACCACATGCACATATTTTGATCACGTTACGAGCACAGGAGAAATTTACAACACATGAACGGATCAATCAGTTTGTTTGTGCTGAAATCCCAGATGGAGTGGGAAAACCCAAGACTTCATGAAATCGTCACTCGCTGCATGCTACACGGTCCATGCGGAAACATCAATCAGTGCGCACCATGTATGGAAGACGGTGTCTGCGAGAAGAAGTTTCTGAAGCCTTTCTTTATCGTCGTCATTGCGGTATGCAGGTTAAAGTTAGAGGAATAGAAATGGACAATAGACATGTTGTCCCCTATAATCCATACCTGTTACCAAAATACAACGCTCACATTAATATTGAGGTTTGCACATCGCTTAAAGCCATTAAGTACATATATAAGTACATTTTTAAAGGATTCGATTGTGCAAATATTACAATCACGACAGGAGAACAGCAGGAGGTACGTTACAATGAAATTGACAACTTCATAGATACCCGCTATGTTAGTGCTCCAGAAGCAATGTGGAGACTTCTCGAATCAAAAATGCATGACCGATCCCATGTTGTTATGCGACTTCCGCCACATCTCCCGAATCAGCAGAGAATCATGTTCGAGAAAGGAAATGAAGAAGAGGCTTTGCTGGCAGCTCGAACTAGCAAGACAAAGCTTGAGTCTTGGTTCCAGCTCAACATAAAGGATGAAAACGCACGACAGTTTCTGTACACTGAAATCCCTTACCACTATATTTATGTTCGTGGAAACTGGCAGCCACGGCAAAGAGGTGGAACTAAGATCGTTTCACGAATGTTCACAGTTGGCATAAAAGTTCAGGAGAGATTTTTCCTAAGGCTGCCATTGCTTCATGTCCGAGGTGCCACAAGTTTTTAGTTCATTCGTACTTTTGTTGTTGTTGTTGTTGTTCGTCCGTCGACGATCGACGATGACCATCGAGTCGTCCGGTGACTGATGACTTGCGGTAGTGACTTTTGTTTAAAGTGAGGAACAGTTGCGCGGCGTCAACCTCACTCTCTCGTCTGAGCCCACCACATCCAGTGGCAAGACTCTACATCAAAACGACCAGGGATGGGTACGGTTGCAGGAATAAGTCATTGTATGCGCCTTAAGGGACTCCAACTCCGGGTTTGAAATCAGAGTTCCTTCTCTTAGATGAGTTGCCGACCAAGGTTAACGAGTCTCATCCACCCGGGATGATGTTTTTGCTTCACTGGCCTATGGCTGGAATTGAACTCCAGACCACGAACTTGAGGTTTGCTCAGTTTAGACCATTATTAACACTTTTAACAGGCAATTTCGCTTCGCAACGAGACATGTATATATATTTAGAGTGAGAGTGAGAGTGAGAGTGAGAGTGAAAGTGAGAGAGAGAGAGAGAGAGAGAGAGAGAGAGAGAGAGAGAGAGAGAGAGAGAGAGAGAGAGAGAGAGAGAGAGAGAGAGAGAGAGAGGGGGGGGAGGGGGGGAGGGGGAAAACGTGAAAAGCATAAAGATATCTTATACACTACTAGCGAGTGTCAGGCATGCTTTGCAATGCCTTCCAAAGAAAGAAAGCGTTTGTTTTGAAATTTTTGCTTTTTGAAATACTTTTTATACAGACAATATATTTTGTTCTTCCGTTCTTCTTTCGACGCGTGAAGAGGCCAGATACAGAAACCCACGTGAGAAGCATCGATTTTCAAATGTAGTCCACACACTTGTAGCGATTGATCCACCATTGCAATAGCTCTGTTTGAAATTATATTTATATCAAATCATATATCATATCACCTCATATATGTATATGAGCTATGCTGACCGTAACTCCAATAATCTATATCTTAGTGGTTGAAATAATGTGCACTCTAAGTGAGTTAAACAATTTCTTTTCTTAAGCTATGTGCACACGATTCCACAACGTGTTGTAGAGAATCGCTACTTCTGTTTCTAATACTATGATGATGATTACTATGATGATTGAGTACTTTTATAGCGCTTGTGTCCATGCTATTTAAGAATGCTCACCACTCTCTGATGTCCTAAAATCTATTTATAGAAAGAGGCCTTTAAATGGTTCTAAATGTAGTTTAACATTTCCAATGTCTCTCAAATATTGAGGTAAACTCTTCCACTATTTCTCAAAAGAGCGCACCCTGTAAGACTTCTTTCTGTGTCCATCCACACTGGGAACTCTCAGGAAGTACTGTGTTGAAGAGCGCAGGTTCTGTATGGATACATTTTTAGAAATCAGTTTTTGAAGATATTCAGATGCAGAGACTTCTATACAGCTATACACCAGGGACTGAATTTTGTAGTCCATGCGCTCACTCATAGGAAGCCAGTGGAGATCTTTAAGAACTGGTGTGATGTGGTCAGATTTTTTTATACGCGATACAATGCGTGCTGCCGTATTTTGTATCTTTTGGAGTCTCTGAATTTGGTTTTGAGGTAAACCCCACAAACAACTGTTAGAGTATCTAACCTTCTTCAATCTGTCCTCTAGCTTACTTTATGGGTAACAACACGTCGATGGGTTTATTCCTCTCTTTATTTTCTCCTACTTGTTGACTCTGTGACACTCAGCATTGACTGTCACGACACGTATCTCAAACTATACACTGTTGTTCCCTCAACTCTGTCTGGGCAGTCCAACTCTACCCTCCGATCAAGGTCCCCTAAAATCTTTACCTTATATTAATCGTCGCTCTATTAGAACTCCACAAAAATCCTTTTCCTATAAAATTACTCAACCTGTTTTAGAAACATTTTCCGTACTCAACTATCCTATAGTTATAAAATTGAAATCAGTTTTTTTTCTGCCTTGCACTAGTAAATCTAAGGCTTTCCTTTGCGTGGACATTTTTAATTTACTAATTAACCTGGTCGCTGATTTATCCGCTGGTGTATCCTTTTATTTAATGATTGTCCACAACAATTTTAACGACTGTCAGTGTCACGGACGGTACCCTACTACAGGTGGTCAGTGTCCTAACCTTTCACCCACACTAACCAAGTGGGGCAGTTCTTCACAATATTAAATCTTCTCCAAAACATAAAAACAAATACAGCTATGTTATAATATTTTCTATAAAAATCGTTTAAAATAAGACTTTTTATTATTTATTTTAGAATTGGCAATCTATACATAAACATGCACGACTGATCTATTACTTCTCACCATGCTGAAAGGAATCTTTGAAGCCAAGAAGACCGTAGCGGTAGTCATGCCATTGCCAATCTTCAGGTCTGGTTGAGGGAATCGAAATGAATTATTTCCGTACATAATGGCTGACGAGAAAAGGTCTTCTGGAAAAGTGTCGCATTCGCTATAAAAAATAATATAAAAATATTTTTTTACAAATCACTAAGATCTATGAATTAATACAAAAAATAATTCATTACAAAGAGATTGTCAAAAATGTAAAGAGTGGGAGATTAAGGTGTTAACTGATCCTAATAACCTGTGATCCCAAGATTAAGCTGTTAACTGATACTAATGACCCGTGATCCCAAGATTAAGGTGTTAACTGACACTAATAACCTGTGATTCCAAGATTAAGGTGTTATCTGATACTGATGACCCGTGATCCCAAGATTAAGGTGTTAACTGATCCTAATGACCTTTGATCCCAAACCATTTATAAACGCCCGGCACACCTAGACACTTTTCAGAGCACCACAAGTAAAATAATAAATATTTATGTTCAGGTTGAAATAGTAAGCTCAAATAAAACGATCAAAATAAAGTTTGATGAGATGAGTTGCCGTCCACCCGGGTGCTTGGAATGTTGGCTTTGGTAGTCTACCACTTGCTTTTGAGGCGGTTCTGACCGCTGGGCTACCCAGCAACCTTTTAGCTAATCTATCCGAACAAAGACAATCTCAACATGTTTGTTCCCATAAAATTGAACGGCAGTCTTTATATGATTAAATTAATTAGAACACCTTGTCGAAACGTTTCTCAAAGAGCAAGGATCCTCAAACTTTTTAAACAGGGAACCGGTTAGACACTGTTGGGAGCCGGACTATTGTCAAAAAATTAATTAAACGAATTTCCACGCACTTTGCCTTTGATTTATTTTTTGTGCCAAACAAAAAAATTAAAATAGCAACAACATAAAAAACTAATTAAATGAAGGACAATAACCATTGTAAGTAAGTGTAGAGCTACTTTTGGCTCATTGGGAAGTATAGGTCTGATTGTGGCTAATGGGGATTTAATTTCTTGTTCCCAATTGGTCAGTTTGACCTGCGTACCCTAAAGGCGGCCAGGCAGAGTAGGGCTAAGGAAAATTGGTTGACCAGATCTTGGCCGTGGGCCATTGTTTGAGGACATCGGTCCAAGAGTATATTCCGATGTAAATGTTCCTGTACCGAATATTGTGTTGTGAATCTAGAATGTAGAGATGTGCCAGACTTAAACATATATTTTCGCCCGAGTGTTTATTTTTTAACTTACCTCAAATCACGTCCATTCCTGTGCCCGCAAATTCTGAACGATATGTTGCAATTATCAGGTGGACACGTTGTAACTTCAGGGGAACTATTACAGCACGTCCCATCGGATAGCCTCCCTTCATAGTTTCTGTAGTTGTAAATCCAGATGCCCACGACGGCATTATTAACCTCAGGGCATATTTCTGTGAAGCTCAACTGAAACAATATTCCTCATGCCATAAAATAATATTTGCTTGTTTTTTTTTTTTAAATTTATGGAATCTTCTTTATGTCAGTAGAAAAAAAATTGAACCTTTACATTAATGATATTTTAATAAATTATTGTTTAAGTTAAAAAAAAAAAAAAAATATTTTCCTTTATTTATCAGGAAATAAAAATGAAACAAAAGCTAATAACAACACTAGTTTAAAGTCTTGTATAAGTTTCAAATTTAAAGGTTTATTGTTTCTTTTGTCTAAAATTAATTTATTTATGATCTCCTTTAACAGTTATGTTTTTTCTAGGTCATAAACAATCATCTCATCGTACTTTAAAAAATGAAATAGATATAGAGAATGAAATCATAACGTCAAATAGCCAAGCCATGTCCACAAAGGACCACCTATTTGAAACTGAATGGGATTGAAAGACCTTGAAAAGTACTTTTATTGAAATCTCATAAGTAGGCCATTGATCGACTGCCAAGACCGTCCCAAAAAGTGGGGAGGTTGGGGGGGGGGGTATTTTAGATGATGTCTTAATTACACGCATTCACCTTAACCTACATTTAAAAACAAGTAGATGTATAAATTACATCCTGTGAATGGTCCAGCGGCATACAGGGTGTATTGAAAGACCTTGAAAAGTACTTTTATTGAAATCTCATAAGTAGGCCATTGATCGACTGCCAAGACCGTCCCAAAAAGTGGGGAGGTTGGGGGGGGGGTATTTTAGATGATGTCTTAATTACACGCATTCACCTTAACCTACATTTAAAAACAAGTAGATGTATAAATTACATCCTGTGAATGGTCCAGCGGCATACAGGGTGCGTAGCAGATGGTCACTACTTCAAGTGGGTATAAATTAGCTAACCGGACAAACAGTTTGTATATGGTCCTTCAAATCAAATGACATGCAGTTTGTAAGTCAATTTGCTGGTGCTGAAAAAACAACGTTTGGCTGCTCCTGCGTATTAAGTGTGTAAAGAGAACAATCTTTAAAAAAAAAAAACACGTTACTTTGATACAATTATTGACTAGTTCTCACCAGAGAAGTTAAGAAATGTCGAATTGTAATTCCTCCATACCAGTGTAACTCATAAGTCAAAAGAGTCAAACATTAGCAGCTGGATGGTTAAAAAAATTTTGAGAGGCAAATTTCTTTTCAAGAACCTGCCAAGAACCATGTTTTTCGGGGTCAACACTGATTTGTAGCCGACTGGCCGAGTCTCACTCAGGTAGCTAAGGAGTCGCATGCCGCTCGCGAGCTGCAACTTACCGACCACTGCTCTATACTATACTAGAATTATATGACCCGGTGTAAACGGGATAAAAAAAAAATACGGCATATTGTGCTACTTTCCATCTTTTCTTGCAAAGTCTCAACATTTAACAAATCCAAATTATACACATTGTTATGTAGCACACATTCCCCGTGCTTGAATTTTGCTTGACCCAAATTAGATCCCTAACAGACGTTAGCGTTTGTTGTGGGCGTGGCCTATTCGTTTGATGTATCTTGTTTACAACCGTGTTTACCAATTAAACATGTTAGACTGTCTCCTAGTATTTTGTAGAATGATCTCGATTTGTTCTAGAAGAGTAAAGGCGTTTTCTAGAGGCGTCGGTAGACCCACATATATAAAGGATTGAAAGGCACAGAGAGAGAGAGAGAGAGAGAGAGAGAGAGAAGAGAGAGAGATTCAGACGGAGATTCAGATAGGTTTTATTAACTTTACGAGACGTGTGTTATTCCTTGTGTGCTTATATGTGTTTATTCGCATTCTTCATTCATTGGCACATTGTAATAATAATGTACCGGTACCAGTTCTACCATAGTTGATGATTTCTAATTATATTTCTTTTGTTTAAAATTGTATTATTACTGACTTAAATCTTATTAATTGTAATTGGTACTGTTTTGGGTGTCGTACTTGTGTAATTGTATTTCTATATGGTATCGTCCTTTGTTAGGCACTGTTTGAATGAGCCATACAT
Source organism: Lymnaea stagnalis (assembly GCA_964033795.1). NCBI lineage: Eukaryota > Metazoa > Mollusca > Gastropoda > Lymnaeidae > Lymnaea > Lymnaea stagnalis. The sequence goes on along the minus strand of CAXITT010000376.1, from coordinate 780,794 downwards.
TTAAAATAGGAGATTCGTTTCTCCCACAAGCCAGTGTTGAACACACACCGAACTGAAGCCAACTTTGATCTAATGGATCCTCATTTTTAAAAAAAAATTAAAAAAAATTCGACGCACATGTTATGCATATAGAAATGGGTAATAAGATTTCCTGAATTAAACACACACACACACACACACGCACACACACACACACACACACACATACATATGTATATAAACTATTGTCATATCATGGGTTTTGATAATTATCTTCTTCTATATAATAAAGGCCAACCCAACCATTTATCAGGCGACCTAAAAATGAAACATAAACTAAAAAAACATGTCTTTAAAATGAAATAAAAATGCATGTACCATTTTAATAAATATGTTTAGCATTAACAGATTTTGTTATGTGTATATCGTCATTAAAATTTGCCCAACCTCTGCTTCGCTTCTGAATCAAATTATCGGAAAATCGTAAAAACATAATTTTTATAGTTCAAGACGAAAGTTTTATTCAATTTTCTAGTTCAACGGTCTTGTGTTTTTTAAGAACTATTCTTAATCTCATACACAATTCCCACGCCCCTGAAGTGTATTTAGCGCCAAATGGAAATACAAATATTTCCAAACAAAATCTTAACCCTTACTTTTTCATATCCCTGCCCGAACAGTATTTTTGTTAATACTTTTTTTTTCACCGTCTGTAAACTGTTTGGATGTTTAGATCTGTTTATCCACATAAAATGTTCCCAACCTCGTTCTTTCACATATAAATGTTTGTCACGAAATAGTTGCAATCAATTTTTGATTGCACTATTTTGATCTGCATAGATATGAACTGACACTTAGTCTCCGCCTCTGACCAGTATCATGGTTAAAATGAGTATGTCCTTAGTTTTTCCCTTTCCAATTTGATCGAGGTAAGAGTATACTTGTGTAAATATGGCCAAAATCTGTCAACTCCATTTAAATTGCATTTGAAGACATTTTACGATATAGCTGTAACCCGCATTGATTTATTTGCAAGAACACTTAACACCTCACATTCACGACTGTAATATTAGTGGATTTAAAGATAGTGTCATCTACATAGGAATGTACACCTTCAATGCCATTCCTCTGAATTGTGTATACAGAAGAAGTTTAATTGTATATTATTGATCATAATCACCATTAATTCCTATTCTCTCATCTTGTGCTGTGCATGAGGCAAAATGAAACGTATCCGGAAATTTGATCGAAATCAATTACTTAGACGGTAAAGTGATCGACGGTAATTTGATCGAACGGACATTTGGTAGAATATTTTTTTCAGTGTTTATGTTAAAATTTTGATTCAAATTTCTTTTTGAACGCATTATTTTGCTTGACTATATGTGTGGCATCTTTCCGTCTGCGGGAGACGATAGATTATCTTTATAGTTTGCGGCTCTTGGTTTGGCTGGTGAGACCAATCCTCGAATGGCAGTCTCTGTTGCATTTCCCACACACGAATGCGGCCTTCCTCCTCGCTCTTTTTGCAACTGTTTCCGCCCTGTTGACTATATAGTATCTGTTATATAATAAAGGCCCACTCTACCCCTTTTCGTGCCCATGTTACAGAATTTAATTTTCTCTAAAATTTGTAAAAAAAAACAACCTTGTTCTCTAATTGACAACATAAAGTCTATCTACCATTTTTAATAGCTGCAGCATTAACGTCATTCAAAATATGATTATCTACATGAAACATTTGAACAAACTGTTGCCTCGATTCTCTGCTATATTATGGGAGAATCGTAAAAAAAACAGAATTTTCATATTTATAAAAGAATGTTTTAACCCATTTTCACTTCTGTGACAGCCTTGATTTTTTTTTACAAATGTTATTAATCTCATTAAAAAATTACCCCACTTGTTCCATGAACTTTACTTTTCGTCAAGTGGAAGATATTTTCATATTTCATATTCATATTTTTATAGAAAAATTTAATCCACATATGTTCATGCCTCTGAACTGTCAATGAAAACTATATGCCTTTTTTTTTTAAAGGATTCAATTTTTCAGTGAATAAAATTATTAGATTTTTAGAATGTGTGTTAGTGTATTTGTGTGTGTGTGTGTTTGTCTAGGGGTCACGGGTAGACTTATGTAAATGTACACATGATTTGCCAAAGCCATTGAACTATATTTACTGAATTGGTATAGCATATATAAATTTTTAAAAAAGGAAATATTACCCCTTCTTTAAATACCTGGGGCAAAATACCTGGGGCAAAATACCTGGGCCAAAATGAATGTATCAAATCGCTCTAAAAGTTTTATTAAACATTAATTAAACAATCCCCTGGATGAAATCACACATTCTCACCACCTTGAATTTCATTTAAATTCCTAAAGCCCTTTCAGCCCTCTGCCACGCATTATTGAACTCTCTAACAAAGTAATTGGCACACAATTCCGTATTTTGAACAAAAAGATAATGGTTGTTTATTTAAAGATTAAAATCTCTAGCAAAGTTCAAATCTATCAGAAGTGTGGGTTTTGAGATATTGATATCAAAATGAAGCAATTGCAACTTGATATGGTTTGTTCTTATTTGACTGTGTGATAAGTGAAGTTGTGAGTCCTTGGAAGTTTGGCTACACTCATTGACTTCAATGGCAGGTTGAAATTAACATTTAATTTTAAACGTCACGTTTTTTTACGTTGTAAATTTGATAAAAAAACACATTTTAAAATTAAAAATAAATTAAAAAAATTAAATGTTAATGATACAAAACTAAAAATTGGTGTGTTATATTAATAATTTAGATAGCAATCCATCATATTTATCAATGTTACTTTTAAGAAGGGCAAAATAAAGTTTCAGTTTGGTCACATGTGGTTATTAAATTAACGAAACTGAAAGCTTTTCATTTGCAAGTTTAAATTTAGCTCTTAGGAAAAGAATCTATTGGTGTTTTATGAACAAACGAACATTTAACTTTGATATTGTTTGATATATTTTTTGATATTGTTTGATATTGTTTGATATTGTTTGATATTGTTTGATATTGTTTGATATTGTTTGATATTGTTTGATATTGCTTGATATTGTTTGATATTGTTTGATATTGTTTGATATAGTTTGATATTGTTTGATATTGTTTGATACTGTTTGATACTGTTTGATATTGTTTGATATTGCTTGATATTGTTTGATATCGTTTGATATCGTTTGATATTGTTTGATATTGTTTGATTTTGTTTGATATTGTTTGATATTGTTTGATATTGTTTGATATTGTTTGATACTGTTTGATATTGTTGGATATTGTTTGATATTGCTTGATATTGTTTGATATCGTTTGATATCGTTTGATATTGTTTGATACTGTTTGATATTGTTTGATATTGTTTCAATCGTTTTGATCCAACAGATGTTCTCTTTATTTGGCCATATTAACACCACACTCAAAACAACAGATGTTATCTTTATTTGGCCATATTAACACCACCTTCAAAACAACAGATGTTCTCTTTATTTGGCCATATTAACACCACACTCAAAACAACAGATGTTCTCTTTATTTGGCCATATTAACACCACCTTCAAAACAACAGATGTTCTCTTTATTTGGCCATATTAACACCACCTTCAAAACAACAGATGTTCTCTTTATTTGGCCATATTAACACCACACTCAAAACAACAGATGTTCTCTTTATTTGGCCATATTAACACCACACTCAAAACAACAGATGTTCTCTTTATTTGGCCATATTAACACCACACTCAAAACAACAGATGTTCTCTTTATTTGGCCATATTAACACCACACTCAAAACAACAGATGTTCTCTTTATTTGGCCATATTAACACCACCTTCAAAACAACAGATGTTCTCTTTATTTGGCCATATTAACACCACACTCAAAACAACAGATGTTCTCTTTATTTGGCCATATTAACACCACACTCAAAACAACAGATGTTCTCTTTATTTGGCCATATTAACACCACACTCAAAACAACAGATGTTCTCTTTATTTGGCCATATTAACACCACACTCAAAACAACAGATGTTCTCTTTATTTGGCCATATTAACACCACACTCAAAACAACAGATGTTCTCTTTATTTGGCCATATTAACACCACACTCAAAACAACAGATGTTCTCTTTATTTGGCCATATTAACACCACACTCAAAACAACAGATGTTCTCTTTATTTGGCCATATTAACACCACACTCAAAACAACAGATGTTCTCTTTATTTGGCCATATTAACACCACACTCAAAACAACAGATGTTCTCTTTATTTGGCCATATTAACACCACACTCAAAACAACAGATGTTCTCTTTATTTGGCCATATTAACACCACCTTCAAAACAACAGATGTTCTCTTTATTTGGCCATATTAACACCACACTCAAAACAACAGATGTTCTCTTTATTTGGCCATATTAACACCACACTCAAAACAACAGATGTTCTCTTTATTTGACAATATTAACACCACACTCAAAACAACAGATGTTCTCTTTATTTGGCCATATTAACACCACACTCAAAACAACAGATGCTCTCTTTATTTGGCCATATTAACACCACACTCAAAACAACAGATGTTTGGGTTTTTACCGATCAATGTTGATTTCATAAAAATAATTTTAGATCATAATTTATTGATAAGAAAAAAGAAATGATTACTTTCAAAGTCGGATAGTAAGTTCTTTCTAGTTCTTTAATTGTTCTCTTCACTGTATTTCTACTTTAAAATCAGGATACAAAAACTAAAATAAAAGCGGATATATTTAATTTTTGATCGATTTCCGTAAAAGAAAAGAAAATCATTTTTAAGAATCTGAACATATTGATTTGTTCTTAGCCTTATATGGATCTCCTAGTTCATTCTTATAATATAAACTACAAAATATTACCCGATGTTATCTGGATAATAATGATAGGCACTTTGCAATTATTTCTATGTGCTATTGCGAAAACTCACCACAATTCCTTATCTAAAAAGATGTATCTATGTAATGATGATTATGTTTCTAACATTATTGAGTTTGAGAAGTATTTTCTATGGATTATATACGCAACCCATTTTCGCGCCTCAAAACGACCATTTTTGTCTCCACTGTGAACTTTAATGACCACATCTAAATGATCACTAATTACATCAAACTTGTAACTATAGGAGTTCATTGGAGGCTGATCTCTAAGCTAGAGATTTACTTTAGATGTCTTGGAGATGTAAAGAGAGTTAAACAATTTAGAAGTCTCTCTCTGTCGTTCTTGCCTATTTTGATCCATTGGTCATGATATTGCGGAGATTTCGTTCGAATACAGTTAAACTATATGCACCATTTCATTAAAATTAATTTTGAATTGATGGCCTTGTTTAAAGTTTGACATTGATGTGACCTTGTTTAAAGTTTGACATTGATGTGACCTTGTTTAAAGTTTGACATAAAAACAGTTTATTAAATCGAATCAGTATCGGTATATGTTATAATTTAAATGAGGGCGAGGGGAACCTCTGACAACACACACGTACCATAGATCAAGATGATGGCGAATGGAACCTCTGAGTGGGGTACAACACACACGTACCATAGATCAAGATGATGGCGAGGGGAACCTCTGAGTGGGGTACAACACACACGTACTATAGATCAAGATGATGGCGAGGGGAACCTCTGAGTGGAGTATAACACACACGTACCATAGATCAAGATGATGGCGAGGGGAACCTCTGAGTGGAGTACAACACACACGTACCATAGATCAAGATGATGGCGAGGGGAACCTCTGAGTGGAGTACAACACACACGTACCATAGATCAAGATGATGGCGAGGGGAACCTCTGAGTGGAGTACAACACACACGTACCATAGATCAAGATAGTTGGACTGCAGTATTCCATTGCTTACCAAACTCTCCACCGACTTATTCATTTGCTACGACCCACCAAAGATCCCACTTTTATCATTTGTAATCCTCCACTTGATTGAGACACTTGCTATCTAAAGCCCTGCACTCTTCTAACTCATTTCACTGGTGACGTCGGTGACCTACATTTTGTCACTGTCAACTAAATTGGATTTTCTGATTGTAAAGATTTCGAGAGTTGACCCATACCCTTTAGCTACATTTATGTGTGTGTGTGTGTGTGTGTGTGTTGTGTGTGTGTTGTGTGTGTGTGTGTTGTGTGTGTGTTGTGTGTGTGTGTGTTGTGTGTGTGTGTGTTGTGTGTGTGTGTTGTGTGAGTTGTGTGTGTGTGTGTGTGAGTTATGTGTGTGTGTGTGGTGTATGTGTGTGTGTGTGTGTGTTGTGTGGAGATGAAGTAACATTTAATTTTATTTTTTAAATGAAGCACTTTCTTTTTTTAAAATTGTAAATCTGTAATGTTGTTTACGCTGGATGGATGTAGTTTTCCAACTAATCTGTAATGTTGTTTATGCTGGATGGATGTAGTTTTCCAACTAATCTGTAATGTTGTTTACGCTGGATGGATGTAGTTTTCCAACTAATCTGTAATGTTGTTTACGCTGGATGGATGTAGTTTTCCAACTAATCTGTTGAGAGAGACGGACGATAGGGCTATAGTGTTTACATTTTAAAAAATAAGAGGATATGAAACAATACGTCTTATATGACGTCACATCCTTTAAATCGGTGTTTCCAAACGTGGGGCCCATACCCCGCAGGTGGGCAATTTGATTGTTGGGGTGGGGGGTGGCGCAATTGGAAAATGAGCTGTCTAGAATTTGAAAACCAACCTTCTACTATGATTCAACTTCTCTTTTGAAAAAAAAACAAAGCAACATTTAAGTCTCTATTTATGGCTCATACTGCAACTGTCAATCAGACTCTTGAGGCTAGTCATGAAATTTCCTTACTCATCGCTAAATCTGGGAAAAATCTTTAGATAGCAGAGAATTTAATAAAACCATAAATATCAGCATTTCTTAAAAAGATTGCCAGCAGACAAAATGAGTGAAGGTATTGAAATACAACTTGTTGAAAACAAGAAAATTTTTAATGCAAATGGATGAATCAACTTTGAGAGACAGAGAAGCTGTATTGATAACTTACGTCAGATAATATATTGATAAAGGGCATTTTGCTGAAGAAATGTTGTTCTGTCAATCATTAGAAAGCACCACTACCGTCAAAGATAAAATATATAATAAGCTAAAATAAATTACTTAGATGTCAATAATGTACCAATAAAAAAATATTTCATATTGTGCTGCAGATTGTGCTCCTAAAATGATGGACAAGAAAATCGGCTGCTTAAACTTGATGAAAGATGTGAATCTAGAAATGCTTCTTGAGATATGTGTTATTCATAAGGAAAACTTAGTAGCAAAAAACCATTTGCCTGTTCTAAATGAAGTACTCAATTCAGTTCTAAAGTGTATCAATGCTATTAAAGCGAATGCCAAATGTGAACGTCTCTTCAAGCTATTTTGTGAAGAGCAAATGTAGACTATGTGAGACTTTGACGTCACACTGATGTAAGATGGCTTCCGAAAGGGAATAGCTTGAAAAGATTTATGGAACTATTTGATACTCTTGCGAAGCCCCGGGCTCTTGTCGTCATGTCGATCAATGACATGTTTGATAAAGAGGCGCTCGCCACGAACCCCCTGAAGCGTTACCCGGGGAACAGTACCACCGTGTAGGGGACCCGCGCTGAAAGGCAAAGGTAACGCACGGAGACTGCGTTAAATCGAGCACGATTGCATGGCTTCCCACCAAGTGCAGTCGAACTATTTTACTAAACGCAGAAACAGGTTGGGACATGATTACAGTTGCCGTATGGATATGAGGTGAAGGTGTGTGGCAACCTTTCACCGGTGATTCTAAATATGCAGTCTTGAGGGTACTGCTCCAAGGCAACCTCTCTCTCCCATCTACGGTGTGAATTAGTCGCGCCGTAGAATAACCATACAAACCCTAGTAGAGGGCGTCGGTCTTAAACAACTACGCGGTCCCCCCGGGGTGGTAAGGGGGGACTTTAGAGACGTTAAATATCCACCCCAACCCCTTAGAAAGTCCGGCCCTGTTGCTGCGTGAGCAGCAATCCGGCTGGCCAGGTGTTTCTTCTCTGGGGCTGCCACACTCAGCGGCCAATCGAGTGGAGGTCGAGTGTGGCGGTCTTAGGGGCGGAGCGTCCCTGGCGTGCCGCTTCGCGGCCCGATCTGAATAAAGACCACTGGGGGAGTGGTTGACGGCCGGTTTGGTTGGCGGGGTGGTGCGTTGGGGAGGACCATATGAGCCTCAAAGCTCGGTGTTCGCTGATTTTCTTAAGTTAGTTAGTTAGATACTCTTGCGAATTTTAAAGTGACGAACCTGATATGAAGTATATGTCGATGGTAAAGCATTTGTGAGCTATTTTGCCGATATCCTTGAAAAACTAAATATATTAAATAGCCAACTTCAAAGAGCAAATAAAAGTCGTGTTGATGCAAAGGCGACGACATTTAGTTTCATTACCTTTATTGAATTATGTCAGAAAAATATTTGCAACAAAAAATTTGAAATATTTCATTGGCTCTAAAAATGTGAAGTATGCAGCTATACTTGTTTTTTTCGATTATCTAAAAATTCTGTGTGATGATTTAAAGAACGATTTTCTGATTTGAAACAAATTGATATTACAACTTGGATGATGTAACCAATGTTAGTGAATGTGTCTGATATTTTAAATATGCAGTATCAAAAAAAACTCGCAGAAATACAAAATGAATCAGTTAAAACTTTATTAAATATAAAAGGAGCGATGGCATGGGATTGTGAGGGAGCATATCAAATATCCAAATCACAACAAATGTACGAGAAAACCAAAGCTACCGTTTCCATCTTCATATTTAGCTGAATGTGGATTAAGGGACATAAAAGAGAGAAAGAAATCGGCTGGATATAACACAAAGGGGAGACTTGAGACTGAAGCTAACTAATTTGTTGATGTAACACAAAGGGGAGACTTGAGACTGAAGCTAACTAATTTGGTGATATAACACAAAGGGGAGACTTGAGATTGAAGCTAACTACTTTGGTGATATAACACAAAGGGGAGACTTGAGACTGAAGCTAACTAATTTGTTGATGTAACACAAAGGGGAGACTTGAGACTGAAGCTAACTAATTTTTTGATGTAACACAAAGGGGAGAGTTGAGACTGAAGCTAACTAATTTGTTGATGTAACACAAAGGGGAGACTTGAGACTAAAGCTAACTAATTTTTTTGATATAACACAAAGGGGAGAGTTGAGACTGAAGCTAACTAATTTGTTGATGTAACACAAAGGGGAGACTTGAGACTGAAGCTAACTAATTGGGTGATATAACACAAAGGGGAGACTTGAGACTGAAGCTAACTAATTTGGTGATATAACACAAAGGGGAGACTTGAGACTGAAGCTAACTAATTTGGTGATATAACACAAAGGGGAGACTTGAGACTGAAGCTAACTAATTGGGTGATATAACACAAAGGGGAGACTTTCACTGAAGCTAACTAATTGGGTGATATAACACAAAGGGGAGACTTGAGACTGAAGCTAACTAATTGGGTGATGTAACACAAAGGGGAGACTTGAGACTGAAGCTAACTAATTTGTCGATGTAACACAAAGGGGAGACTTGAGACTGAAGCTAACTAATTTTTTGATGTAACACAAAGGGGAGACTTGAGACTGAAGCTAACTAATTGGGTGATGTAACACAAAGGGGAGACTTGAGACTGAAGCTAACTAATTTTTTGATGTAACACAAAGGGGAGACTTGAGACTGAAGCTAACTAATTTTTTGATGTAACACAAAGGGGAGACTTGAGACTGAATCTAACTAATTTGTTGATGTAACACAAAAGGGAGACTTGAGACTGAAGCTAACTAATTTGTTGATGTAACACAAAGGGGAGACTTGAGACTGAAGCTAACTAATTGGGTGATGTAACACAAAGGGGAGACTTGAGACTGAAGCTAACTAATTTTTTGATGTAACACAAAGGGGAGACTTGATACTGAAGCTAACTAATTTGTTGATGTAACACAAAGGGGAGACTTGAGACTGAAGCTAACTAATTTGTTGATGTAACACAAAGGGGAGACTTGAGACTGAAGCTAACTAATTTTTTGATGTAACACAAAGGGGAGACTTGAGACTGAAGCTAACTAATTTTTTGATGTAACACAAAGGGGAGACTTGAGACTGAATGTTACGCACTGGCTTCTAATATGAGAAATTAATCTCCTATGTTAATTTTAATTGGCTCGTTGTAAACAGTGCCTAACAAAAGGCGATACCATAGAGGCAAGCATATTAAAGATGCGATACCCAAAACAGTTTCTAGTTACAATTAACTAAGATTTAATAAGTATTAATGTAATTACAAAACAAAAGAAATATCATTATAAATCATCAACTTACAGTATGGTAGATCTTGTACTGGTACACTTAAGGCAGTTAGAATAATGTGCCAATGAATAATGATGACATGCGAAATAAACATATATGAGCACACAAATACACAAAGAATAATACACGCCTCGTAAAGTTAATAATATCTATCTGAATCCTCCGTCCGTGCCTGTCAATCCCTTATATAGGTCGCGTAAGTCTTGCCTTCCAGAAAGACTTATGAGTGTTGTTAATATTTCTCGGGTTATCGAGCACATTCGAGAAAATACCAGGAACACAGTCTAACGTATTTAATTGGTAAACACGGTTGTAAACAAGATACATCAAACGAATACGCCACGCCCAAAACAGACGTTACTGTCTGCTAGGATTCTAATTTAGGTCAAGTAAAATTCAAGCACGGGGAATGTATGCTGCATAACACTGCAGCTAACTAATCTGTAGATATAACACAAAGGGGAGAATTGAGACTGAAGCTAACTAATTGGGTGATATAACACAAAGGGGAGACTTGAGACTGAAGCTACCTAATTTGGTGATATAACACGAAGGGAGACTTCAGACTGAAGCTAACTAATTTGTTGATATAACACAAAGGGGAGACTTGAGACTGAAGCTAACTAATTGGGTGATATAACACAAAGGGGAGACTTGAGACTGAAGCTACCTAATTTGGTGATATAACACGAAGGGGGACTTCAGACTGAAGCTAACTAATTTGTTGATATAACACAAAGGGGAGACTTGAGACTGAAGCTAACAAATTTGTTGATGTAACACAAAGGGGAGACTTGAGACTGAAGCTAACAAATTTGTTGATACAACACAAAGGGGAGACTTGAGACTGAAGCTAACAAATTTGTTGATATAACACAAAGGGGAGACTTGAGACTGAAGATAACTAATTTGGTGATATAACACAAAGGGGAGACTTGAGACTGAAGCTAACTAATTTGGTGATATAACACAAAGGGGAGACTTGAGACTGAAGCTAACTAATTTGGTGATATAACACAAAGGGGAGACTTGAGACTGAAGCTAACTAATTGGGTGATATAACACAAAGGGGAGACTTTCACTGAAGCTAACTAATTGGGTGATATAACACAAAGGGGAGACTTGAGACTGAAGCTAACTAATTTGTTGATTTAACACAAAGGGGAGACTTGAGACTGAAGCTAACTAATTTGTTGATATAACACAAAGGGGAGACTTGAGACTGAAGCTACCTAATTTGGTGATATAACACGAAGGGAGACTTCAGACTGAAGCTAACTAATTTGTTGATATAACACAAAGGGGAGACTTGAGACTGAAGCTAACTAATTTGTTGATATAACACAAAGGGGAGACTTCAGACTGAAGCTAACATAAAATCTCTTTGCAGCAAGCGCCAAGCACAAACATCTCACTTAATTTAAATAAAAATAATTACTAATAATTAAAATAATATGGAAAATCTTACATTAATATTATTTCGTACTTGAATTTTAGTTCTCCATTGTATGTTTTGAAAATTTACTTGCTATGTTTCCTCACCAATATCCTAGTGATTTCTTCCTAAAACTATTCATTTAGGTTTCTTCACTGAACAACCTTATTTTTAAATATAAAAAAAATATGTATATTATACATTGGTGAGGGTGGGGGCATAAGAATTTTAGAAAGGCAACAAAAAAAAAAAACGGTTTTAGAAAGTAGAAAGCCACTGATTAAAAATTTAATCATAATGGAAAAAGAAACATTTAAGGTCAATGTTTCGTCTTAATCCTAAGAGAAGTAAGAATTTGTTCTAGTGATGTTTTAAATGTTTTAATTTTGTATTGTAAAAAAATTAAAAATAAATATTGCATTTAAGGATAGACATCTATACTTTAAGAAATACTTTTTACAATGTTTTACATTATGTAGGAAAATGTTGAATTTTACAGCTGTGTCATAGTTGATTCTTAGTCAATGATTTTGTTTAATGCAAAGTCACAGTGTTAACAAATGACACTTTAAATAATTGTCAAGACGTACATACAACATGTGTCAAGACGTAAATACACCATGTGTCAAGACGTACATACAACATGTGTCAAGACGTACATACACCATGTGTCAAGACTTACATACAACATGTGTCAAGACCTACATACAACATGTATCAAGACGTACATACAACATGTGTCAAGACGTACATACAACATGTGTCAAGACGTACATACAACATGTGTCAAGACGTACTTAAACATGTGTCAAGACGTACATACACCATGTGTCAAGACGTACATACAACATGTGTCAAGACCTACATACACCATGTGTCAAGACGTACATACAACATGTGTCAAGACGTACATACAACATGTGTCAAGACGTACATACAACATGTGTCAAGACGTAAATACACAATGTGTCAAGACGTACATACAACATTAGTCAAGACGTACATAAACATGTGTCAAGACTTACATATACCATGTGTCAAAACGTACATACAACATGTTCAAGACGTACATACACCATGTTTCAAGACGTACATATAACATGTTTCAAGAAGTACATACAACATGTGTCAAGACGTACATACACCATGTGTCAAGACTACATACACCATGTGTCAAGACGTACATAAACATGTGTCAAGACGTACATACACCATGTGTCAAGACTTACATACAACATGTGTCAAGACCTACATACAACATGTATCAAGACGTACATACAACATGTGTCAAGACGTACATACAACATGTGTCAAGACGTA